>VDFB02297034.1:0-80099 GCA_007258455.2 Sequoia sempervirens | reverse complement strand
CCATTAGTATCCTTCCCTATCTTTTTGGTGTTGTTTTGGGATGTATCCTTCCCTCATCAACAACACTTTCATCATCATCATTGGGAGGTATTCTTCCCTATCCTTTAGTGGTGTTTTGGGATGTATCCTTCCCTCATCAATACCACTCAGTGGGATGTATCCTTCCCTATCCTCATGTTGTCTTGGGATCTTTAATTCCCTCATTGACAACCCTTCATCCATCATCAACCCATTTTGACTTGTACCTTGACATCATCAACCCATTTTGACTTGTACCTTGACTGGGGCAACATCACCTTTTGTCCTCAAATCCATTTGTGCTTCACCCATTTCCATATCACTTACTCTCTTCCTCATCTCCCCTTGCATCACATCCTCTATTTCGAGAGCCCACCCGTGTTCTCTTGAACCCGCATGTCCTCTCGAGGGGGAATCCTTCATCCCTAACTCTTCATCTTCACCCCCATCATCTTCCTTCCTAGTCACTTCTTTGAATGACTGGGGCATCTTTTCCAATCTAACCATCTTCTAGGTTCTATGTTTTAATATTCTTTTGGAATGATACTGTGAACACTCCCAACTTCAAAGAGGGGAAAATAGACATCCAAATTTGGAATTTAATTTATCCAAATTTATCACTTTTCATCTAAACATCCTCTTATCCGAAGTTAATTAAGTAATATTACTATTATTTAATTAATATCTTTAAATTCTGCCAAATCCCTAAGGTATTTAAATAATAATTAAATACCTTACCCTCCTTAATCCCCTTTTCATCAAATGAATTAAATAAATATTACATTTATTTAATTCCTCACATGTCATTTTCATCTATTCCTAATCCATTTCCTAATTTCTTCATTAGGGATGTGCACATGCCTAATCCTTGATTATGATGTGTCACATCCTCCAACTTTTGCAAGTTGGCTTCTAATCCTTATTTATCTTCTAATTATTGATTAATTAAGCCTAATCATTCTCCAAGGAAATTTTTAATTCCTTTTTATTCTTCCTAGATTCCCCTATTTTATATGTGAATTTTTAATTCACATTTCATCCTTCCAAGGCTTCTAGAACCTTGGACTTGTCACGATCTTCACATGTGACCAACCTTGGACTTGTCACAATCTCCACATGTGACCAAGTCCCACCTTTTTGGAGCCCACCTTTTATCCTCTAGATCCTCCTAGGAATGTGAATTTTTAATTCACATTTATATCCCCAACCACCTTTCCTTTTCCCATGTAGATTTTTGAGGAATTCCAAAATTTCTCAAAAGTCCCTTTCACTCCCACTTGGGGACAAGAAATCTCTTTTTGTGGAAATCTCCTCACTCCCCAAGGTGCATGTCCTTTTCCACCTCATGTACCTTCTTGACAACTCATCTCCACCTCATATCCTCTTGTCCATTTCACCCTCCACATGTCAATATGTGAGGGCTTGTGGGTTCTCAACCCACTATAGCTTTTCATCTTGGCCTTGTTGGATCCATCTTGACCATTGAATTCTCTAGAGAATTCAAGATCCTCTATAAATACCCCATCCTCAAGGGCATTTTTAGAACACTTTCATTTGGAGCAACTACATGCTGCCAATTTGCCTTCTCAACACTTTGCATTTTGATAACTACATGCTATCCATTTGAATCCTCAAGCCTTTTCAATCATTCAACCATATTTGTTAATCATCTTGCATATAGAATCTTGCATCTTAGTCACTCAATCCATCATCTAAGGAGCACACAATCCATTCCAATCAAGGGCCAATCAAGGAGAAATCAACAGCAAGGAAGGTGATATTGTTTCTATTTTGTTTATCCATTTCCTTTCTTATTCTATCTCTCTTTTGGCTAATCTTGAGGTGTCCTTGATAGTTTGTCATTCATATTCTTAGTTAGTTTGCACATTTAGAGTAGGATAGATATCAAGGTATCACACAACCAACTCATGGTCAAAGAATCTGAGCAGTTTAAGACAACTTTCACTACACCATGGGGAACATATGTTTATGTAAGAATTCCATTTGGTCTAACAAATGCAGGGGCTACTTTTCAAAGAGCCATGGATGTGGCATTCTCAGATTTCATTAATTTGTTTTTGGTGATTTAGCAAGATGACTTGATAGCATATTGTAAAAAGGAAGAGGATCATTGTGAGCATTTGGAGAAGATATTCATTAGAGCTTTGGAGTATGGTGTTTCTTTGAATCCAAAGAAATGTGTGTTTGGAGTACTAGAAGGAAAATTATTGGGACATATAGTTTCCAAGGATGGAGTAAAAATTGATCTAGAGAGGGTAATTGCAATTGATAAAGTTCCACAACCCTGAAGTGTCAAAGGAATACAATCTTTCTTTGGACAAATAAATTTCTTAAGGAGGTTTGTGACAAATTTTGCTGAGATAGTTCTCCCTATTTCCAAAATGCTCAAGAAAGGAGCCAAAATTGAATGGGATAAGGAGTCTATGTCGGCCTTCCAAGCCATTAAGCAATCAATAAAGGAGGCTCCTATGTTAAGAACCCCTGATTTTTCTAAACCTTTACAGATTTTCTCAATTGCTTCTTTCCACACAATTGCAGCTGTGTTGTTGCAAAAGAATGCAAAAGGTTTTGAATAGCCTATAGCCTTTTTCAGCAAATCTCTATGAGTTGCAAAGCTTAAGTATGATATAAATGAAAAATAGGCATATGCGTTGGTAAAAGCAATAAAAGCTTTTAGGCCTTATTTGATGGGAGCTATTGTAATTTCTTATGTGCCTAGTGCTATTGTTAAGGACATCTTCACACAACAAGAAGTGTCAGGAAGAAGGTGTAGGTGGATAAATAGGATTCAAGAATTCAATATCAAGGTTCAGATTACTAAACTGGTAAGAGGGCAAGGATTGTCCAAGCTTATGGCCCAAAGTAATCTAGAAGAAAATTAGATAAATTTGCTAGAAGAGGAGAATAGATCGCACATATGTGATATGGAGCATTTTGAATGGTATAAAGATGTGATATATTATTTGCAAAGAATGAAATGTCCTGACAATTTAAGTGAAAATGAGAAAAGGACATTGAAGTTACATGCTATCAAATATGTTATTGTAGATGGAAAGCTCTGGTGGAGAAATGGAGAAGGTGTCATGCTGAAGTGTGTTGACCAAGATCAAGCACAAGAACTTTTGAGTGAGATGCATGGTGGATTTTGTGGAGGAAATTATACAGCTAAAACAACTACACATAAGATAATGAGGGATGGATTTTGGTGGCCTACAGTTTTTAAGGATGCACACCAACTAGTGAAGACATGTGATGCTTTTCAACGTTTCTCTGGTAAGTTAAAGTTTTCTGGTAACTTGCCTCTAAAACTAGTTATAGTACAAGCTCCATTTCAGTAGTGGAGTATTGATTTTGTAGGAGAGATAGCATATAAATCTAGTGGAGGTCACTCATGGATATTGGTGGCCATTGATTATTTCACCAAGTGGGTGGAAGCAATTTCAACAAAGAAAGCCACTAGTAAAGTGGTAATTGAATTCTTGATGAGCAACATATTGACTAGATTTGGATGTCCAGAAAGGATTGTATCAGACAATGCAATGTGTTTAAATCTAAAGAATACATAGAATTTTGCAAGAAGCATGGCATCCAAATTTCATATTCATCACCATACCATCCACAGGGAAATGGACATGCAGAATCAAGTAATAAAATCTTGATGAAGATCATTAAAAGAATCCTGGATCAGAATAAAAGGGCTTGGGATTCTAAGCTAAGATTAGTAGTCTGGGTAGATAGGGTAACTGTGAAGAAGGAAATAGGTTGTGGCCCATTTGACTTGGTTTATGGGATAAATGCCATGTTGCCCCAAAAAAACTTAATGGAAATGTACAAGTTTGTCCGGATGTATGATAATGAAATTGATGATGAGATGCAATTGAGAGTGGAAGCTCTTATAGAATTAGATGAAACCAGGAGGGAAGCTCAAAAGAGAAATGCAAAGTTGCATTTGCAAGTAAATAATTTGTATGAAAAGGAGGCAACTACAAGGAGTTTCAAAGATGGATATTTGGTTTTAATGTGGAATGCCAGACTGGAAGATAAAGGGAAACATGGGAAATTTGATGCAATCTGGTTGGGTCCATTTTTTATTAATGGTATGTGGGGTGAAGATTTGTACTTCCTCCAAGATATGACGGGGGATATTCTTGAACTACCAGTTCATGGATAGTTCTTGAAGTTATACTTCACTTGAAGTATTCTTTTCCATGAATAGTAGTTTAGGTTTGTATATTTTGTATATATTTTGTACATAGTTTGGGTTGTTTTGTCTGAACAATCCCTTTTTGGTCGTCTCTACATATTGGTCTGCTCCACCTGAGATTCTGAATTCTCGCTTCATTCCAATGGAATGAAAGTCCCCAGCTGAAGCCATTGATGGAACTTCATAATTTTGCTCCTAGTGATCCATTCATGTCCTACCTTATGTCACTGGTCTTTCATGGTGTCAAAATTTTCCTTGGGTTGGGGGTTTTAGCCTTATTTTCATGTAAAACCCTTGTGCTTTTTTAATGCCTTGGTCAGGATCTAGTTTGATGTTACTTTTTGAGGGGTTTTTAAAATGACTTATGTCCTATCAGTTTGTCTAGGCCAAGTCCCTTTGTTTTAATTTTATTTCCTCTACAAGATTTTTCATTTTCCTAAGTCCTGGTTGGCCCTATGTTTCATTGTTTAAAAACAACTTATGTCGTTGTTTACCATCTGCCTAGTGATGTCCCCTTGTCCTCTTAATAAATGTTTTATTTTGTAGAAGGATGAAATTTGTGTCACCACTGATCAACTATCATCTGATCTTAGTCATTTCCCGCAATGGCCCCACCACAATGCTTTGGTTGATCGCGATATCACGGGCGGGCGCCATGTGTCCTTTTTTGGTGTGGCTGAAGGAGATAAGTTTGTGTGTCGTCGATCAATTATTGTCATATATCAACGGTTGCCTGCCATTGCGTGATCCAAAATTGCAAGGCTTTTACTAATCATGATATCACAGGTGGATGCCACGTGTCTCATTTGATGAAGCCGAAGGAATAAAGGAAGTACTGTGGTAAATTAATCTGACCTTAATACATTAGAAGGTGGGTTACTAAAGTGTTCTTATAATGCACATGTTTTAAATCAAAGGATATGTTATAATTTGGACAAAAATTTGCTCTGATAAGGCTGGCAACTGTGTTGAACAAACATGATCACTGATGCTCAAGATCAACGGTTGCCCACCATCACGTGATCCAAAGTTGCAGGATCTTTACTGATTGCGATGTCGTGGGCAACGTCCATGTGGACTTCCTACGTAGCAGTAAAGTACACACCTTATAATGCCAAGGTGAATGAGGTAATTAATTTTGACTGGCCAAATGATGAAGAATACAGAAATGGGTAACTAAATATTTGACTGAGGAAGAGTAAAAAAAATGGACTACTAATAGGTGGTAAATCAAATGTTGCAGTTACAACGGTTTCCAGTTTTGCTTTGATGGCGGTCTCGGTGCGGGCTTCTTATGGTTTTTGTTGTTGCATCAACTTTCCTTAGCTAACATGATGAACAAGAATATTCTCCAAGGTGATGGTTGTAAAAAAATTTGGAATATCACCAGGTGTGCCAATTGGCTGGTGACATATGTACTTTATGGCTCGATGCTTGTTTGCTCCTTCATTTTTTATAAGAAGGATTTCAAGGCCAGAAGTACGAGTTAGCAAGTTAGATAATTTTTGGTCGAGTCTAGGTGAAGCTGCAGAGAAAATTGTAAAGTCCGATGGTTTTAGAGAGAAATGCAATTTAGGTTTTGAGTCATTTTGTAACAGGTTTTGAGTTCATGGGGATTTAATGTTGTATAACAGTACTAGCATTTGAGTTGAAATGATAAATTCAAGCTCATGTCTCTCCATTGTACATGCATATCTGAACTTTGAATAAAATAGCTAAGGGTTGTTTTATCCATCTCACTATTGTGGTGTGTATGATTCTATTTTAGCTTAAATTCAAGGAAATAATTAAAATGCTTGAATGGGATTGTAGGCAGATGTGTTCTATATAAGGATTTGATAAGTAGTATTGAGTTAGAATACATATTGATGAGATTACAATGCAATGTCATCAAGGATTTCATTTGTTATGTGTTAAATCTGTCATATACCCTTAGATGCTTATGAATTTGACTCCTCCTATGGATAAATGGCACTGATCTAAGTTGTAATTATTCATATGATCCAATATTTGTTTGTCTTTGCCTATAGCTTGCTACAAATTGCAAATAAATGACTATCTTATGTTGTGGATTGTGTTGTAGTTATCTCATGCTCCAGATAGTTGATATTATCAATGAATAGCCAATTCTATTTGATATTATCCTATCGTGTTGAGCTACTTAGTGAGATTATCTATTATTGTTAATGTTGTTTATAATAATGGTGCAGAGGTTGTAAACACATTAAGGGATTACCCTCTGGGTCTTGCAGAGCCCGAAGTGTAGGAGGCTTTTTAAAGTCCTTGTCAGTTGGTCCAGGTCCTTCAAGCTGCCCTTGATTGGAATTGGCAATTCCATAGGTAGATTAGAAGACCAACCTGGTTAGTAGTAAAAATGAACTGACATGTTCAAAGTACACACATTAAATTAAGATATTCTACTTGTTCTTGAGAGGTTGACTTTTCACCAAGAAAAATCAAATATCACAAACCCACTATGTTTTCCACCCTACCAAATATGTTGTGCATTTTTTTGTTTTTGATTAGAGGTAAAAAATAGGTTTTGAACGGGTCCAGAACCCTTTACAAAAGAGAGCAGCTAAAACTAAAGAAAACTACATAAAGTATATATCATCCCATACACAACGAACCAACAACAAAATACCAGCCAAAAAGGAGGACCCCAAACAACAACACTACATATTCTTCAGGATATCAATAGCCTCCACATCGCTCACCACAACCTTTTGGCCATCATCTAAGACATCAGATGACTCTTTACCAAGATCCCCAACCTGATCCTTGGTCTTGTTTCTTTTTCTAGCCCCAAGCCCATCCACATTCACCTCACTAATTAAAACATTATTCTTATCCCCACCCTTATCAACAGAAACCTTTTCCTCTATCAGCTTTCCACCAACACTGATCTCTTCAAAATGAACAATCTCCTTTTGATTCTTAGCACTAGCAAAAGGAGAGGTTGTTGGATGTTTTGGTTGTTTTGTTGATATGTGGTTGTCATTGATGTCAACACTTTTCACATTATTGTATTGAAGGTTGTATATGTCGAGGATATTGAGAAAATTGTTAAAGGAAGAGTTGCAGGTTGTCAGTGGAACAATGAAGATCATGAAGGTTTCTTGCTCTATACATTGAATATAAATTGTTGTGGACTAAATGGTTTATTGCTAAGAGTATCTAGTTCATCTATCAGAAGTTTCAGAGGTTCGCGTGAAGATTTGATTGTGCTATGAATAGTTGTGTTCTAACATTATTTTTGTGGGTTCTGCCAATGTTCCTAATTGAATTTTATGTGATTATGGTAATTTCTATTGCTTCAGATGATTCTTTGTTTGTTCTTGTTATTTTTGGATGCTTCTAGATCATTCTTTATCCTTGTTGTACGTCTGCGTTGATCGGTGTTCTCGTGGTCGAAGATTTTTCTTGGTATGTTCGGGTTTTCATGTTCTTGGTTGACATGATGGTTGTAACATGTTGTGGATCCTTCAAGATTTAAATTTGAATGTTTAGCACACTCGACAATATTTTTTTAGGTCGAATCATAATATTATCCAACAGTGTTTGATTCACATTGCAAATTTATTTGTAAATTTGGGCCCACATTGTAAATATGTTTTATATTTTTTGACTGACAAGGTTGTTTATGTAATTTCATGTTGCAGATATATAAAAGTGATTGTTTGAGTGAAGTTAGTGTGTATGAAGTGAAGTGAAGAAAATCCAGAGAAGAGAAAGTGTGTGAATATTGATCTATTCATTCAATTGCAAGGCAGAGTGAGAAGAAGTTTGAGCGAAGTGTGAAGAAGGTTTTTTGTGCTTAACTGGAACTATAATTAGGCATGTGTAGAAGCTATTTTCTTAGTTCATACCCTACAGATCTAATATGTATTGTTATGTATTGTTGGGAAGTGAGCCCTCTTGTATTTGAGCAGTGAGCTCTAGGTAGTGTGCCTGAATGTGTGTGCATTCCCATTATCTATTGTTATACCTTTAACAGGGTATAATATTGTGGACTAACATCCACTGTGGTTTTTCCCCTAACAGGGTTTCCATGTAAAAATCTTGGTGTTCTTTGTGCTTCTGATGTGTTGATTGTTCATGGTTTATTGTTCATACATCAGATATGAGATTAATTTAAGTAAAGTTTGAAAGGTTTAAATATTTTGTGGAAATTTATTCACCCCCCCTCTCAGTTGTCTGTCCTTGTTTTTCCAACAATTGGTATCAAAGCAAGTTCCTCTGAAGAATTTTAAAAGATTGAGGTGATCTAAGATGGCATCATATAAGAAGGACAGTCCTAGATTCAATGGAACAAACTACTCATTGTGGAAAGCTAGGATGGAGTGTCATTTGAGGTGTATTGGTGAACCCTTCTAGAAGATTACAAAGAATCCATATGTTATCCCTCAGAATGGTCCTTCCACTGCTGATGAGATTAAAGAGGTTGAGAATAATGTCAGGGCTATGGAAGCTTTGTTGAGTGCTCTAATAGATTCAGAAATGACAAATGTGATACGTATGAAGACAACTCATGAGATGTGGACGAAGCTAGAAACTTTGTATGAAGGAGATGTACATGTGAAGATGGCTAAGCTACAAAGTTTGAAAGGAAAGTATGAAAATTTGAAGATGGGTGAAGATGAAAATATTTCTTCTTTTATGCAAAGAGTAAATGAAATAGTGATGGGTATTAGATGTGTCGGTGGTACCCTGGATGAGGAAGAAATTGTGGCTAAAGTGCTCAGATCATTGCCACCCTCCTACAAAGCAAAGGCTCATGTTATTGAAGAAACCAGATCATTGACGAATGTGAGAAGGGATACACTGATTGGTAAACTTATTGCCTTTGAGTTGAGGGAAATTGGTGAATCTGTTCCCAAACTACATTTAAAGCTAATGTATCTAGAAGAAACACGCAAATATATGATCTGGGAGAGTGTTCCAGAAAGTCATTCAAGTATGAGGAAGAAATGAAACAACTTGAAGATGAAGAAAGAGAGGTAGAAGAGTTGGAAGCATTGATTGTGAAGAAAGAAGGTAGAGGACAAGGTAAGTATAAAGGAGTGTTGCCTATTAAATGCTTCTCTTGCAGTAAAATAGGTCATTTTGCATCAAGGTGTCCTGAAAGAGTTCGTAGATCTAAGCCTTCCAAATCTAGATTTCAAAAGAAATGTTACTATGTTGAAGGAGTGACTGATGAAGAGTCTGATAAAGACAATGGGAATGAGGATGAATGGGTGTTCCTTGCTATCAAGGAAAATAGTCTAGTGGCTACTGAATCTGCTAAAGTTGAGAAAGCTCTTGCAACCTAAATTGAAGAAAAATATGAGTGGGTTATTGATAGTGGATGCTCACATCATATGACTGGTGACAAAAGAAAATTTGTAAGTCTTGAGAAGTATGACAATGGGGTTGTAAGATTTGGAGATAACAATGTTGGTGTGATTCGTGGCAGAGGATCTATTTTTCTTGGTGGTAAGCATAACACTGATGATGTTCTTTATGTTGAAGGCTTGAAGCACAACCTGCTGAGTGGTAGGAAGATGGTGGACAAGGGTTATGATCTTTAGTTCAAAGGTGTAAGATGTAGGATACTTGGAAGTTTTGGAAATATAATTGCTTTAGGTAAAAATACAAAAGGTAATATTTTTCACCTGAATGTTGCTAGTGAAAGTTGTTTAATTGTTCAAGTAGATGAAAGCTAGTTATGGCATAGAAGGCTATGTCATGTGAATTTTGATAAAATTGTCAAAGTAAGTTCCACTCAAGTAGTAAGAAATCTACCTAAGCTAGTGAAGCCTGCTAACATAATTTGAAAGGAGTGTCAGATGGGAAAACATACTAGAGTTTCTTTTCAAAGAAAACAACATCATTCAAATGGATTACTAGAGCTGGTGCATACTTGATCTATGTGGTCCCTCCAGAGTCAAAAGTCTTCATGGAGAAAGGTACTTTATGTTGCTTATTGAATGATTACTCTAGAATGATATGGGTTGCTTTCTTAAGAGAAAAACATGAAGCATTAGAAAAGTTCAAAAGTTTCAAGGCCATGGCAAAAAATGAGAAAGGTCTGAAAATCAAATGCTTAAGGACAGAAAGAGGTGGTGAGTTCACCTCCAGGGAGTTTAATTCTTTCTGTGAAAAGCATGGAATCAAAAGACAGTTATCTACTCCTCGAACCCCTCAATAGAATGGATTTGCAGAGAGGAAGAACAAAACAATTCTGGATGCTGCTAGAAAAATGATGATTGAAGGAAATGTGCCTCACATCTATTGGAGTGAAGTTGTAAGCACTACTATGTACACTTTAAACTAGGTAAATGTCAATAGTAATTCTGGTAAGACTCCTTTTAAACTATGGTTTGGTTATAATTCTACTGTTAAATATTTCAAGATCATTGGAAGAAAGTGTTACATCAAGAGAGATGAGGACATCAACAAGTTTGATGCAAGAATCGATGAAGGAATCTTTCTAGGTTACTCTACTAAAAGCAAGGCATATCGGTGCTTTAACAGAAGACTAAGAAAAATGGTTGAGAGTGAAAATGTCACAGTTGATGAGGACTTTGCTAAATCATCCAGATACTATGGATATGATTTAGATGACCAGGAAGACAACACAAACAAAGGGAAGAATGCTCGGACATAGAATCAACTCCAAATTGTTCCATATGTTTCGATAAAACAACTTCCATTTGTTCTAGTAAATCAAGGTAGTCAGGAAGCAGAGACAAGTGCAAGTGTAGAAGAAGGAACAAAAGAACCAAAAGTTTGAGAGAATCCTAAAACTCTTAGGTATGTAAAGCTAAATCATTCTAAAAATCAAATTTTAGGAGACAAGAATAAAGGTGTGCAAATGAGAAGAAATATTGCAAAAGAGTATTGCCTGATTTCCAAGATTGAGCCTAAAGATGTCAATTAAGCTTGCAATGATTAACACTAGATGGAAGCTATGAAGGAAGAACTAATGAAAATTGAAAAGAATGATACATGGATACTTGTTCCCAGACTTAAAGATAAAAAATGTGATTGGTACTAAATGGGTCTTTTGGAATAAGTTGAATGAACAAGGTGAAGTGGTCTGAAATAAAGCAAGATTGGTATGTAAAGGGTATTCACAAATGGAAGGTATTGATTTTGAAGAAACCTTTTCCCCTATTGGTAGAATTGAAGTTTTAAGGTTATTTATTGCTTATGTTGCATATAAGAACTATAAAGTCTATCAAATGGATGTGAAGTCAACTTTTCTGAATGGTGAGCTAGAAGAATAAGTATATATTGAACAGTCAGATGGATTTCAACTGACTGATAAGGAAAATATGGTTTGTTGATTGAAGAAAGCTCTATATGGACTCAAGCAAGCCCCTAGAGCCTGCTATGCTAGATTGGACAATTAATTATTAAAGCTTGGATTACATAAAGGTACTGTTGACAACAAATTGTATTTCAAATTGGATCATGACAAAGAGTAAATTATTGAGGTCTCTATTGATGACATTATTTTTGGAGGAGATGACAGTATATGTATGAAGTTTTTTGATGAAATGAAGAGTGAATTTGAAATGAGCATGATTGGAGAGATGAATTTCTTTCTGGGATTGCAAGTTAGTCAATTAGATAAGGTGATCTTCATATCTTAGTCCAAATATGTGAGAGATTTGTTGAAGAAGTTTGGCATGGAAGACTCAAAACCTGTTGGTACTCCCATGGTAACCGAATGCAAGTTAACACAGAATAATGACTCTCCTAAGGAAAATCAAACAAGATACAGGTCAATGATTGGTGGATTTCTCTACTTAACTTAGAATAGACCAAACATTATGAATGTTGTATGTGTGGTTGCTATATTTTAGGTTAATCTAAAAGAATCTCATGTGACTGCTATAAAGAGAATTTTCAAATACCTAAAAGGAACAATTGATTTTGGGATTTGGTATCCTAAATATGATGATCTTACCTTAAATGCATATACTTATGTGGATTGGGTAGGATATGTAGATGACATGAAGAGTACTAGTGGTGGTGCCTTCTTCTTAGGGAAGAAGTTGGTGTCTTGGTTGAGAAAAAAGCATAATTCCATTTCTCTATCTCCTGTTGAGGCAGAGTATATTGCTATTGTAAATAACTACACTCAAGTGATGTGGATGAAATAGATGCTGAAAGATATCAGAGTACTATATGATGAACCTATTTCCATATACTGTGACAACTCAAGTGCAATTAACATATCAAATAATTCAGTGCTACACTCTAAGACCAAGCATATATCAATAAATTTTCACTTCTTGAGGGAAAAAATGAGTGAGAAAGAAGTTAGACTGGAGTATGTGCCTACCAAAGAACAGATTGCAGACATTTTCACCAATTTTTTTTCAAAGGATACCTTTGAGTATCTTAGAGGGATGCTAGGGGTGATTACCCCTCTTGATATGAACTAAAGATGCATTTGCTTACATCAATTCATGTGCTTCATAGATATTTCTTGATCTAGATTGATGTTTATGTGGTTGCTACTCAGGGGTAGTAGTCAGATGTGCAGATACGTGGTTCAAAGCTTGTATGTGGGAAGATAATGCTTATCTTTTCCATTGATTTCAAAGGGGGAGAAGAGTCATGTGAAAAACTATTGCTTATCCAAGGAGAATAGTCTTGTGGGGAGAATATCATGTAGAAGAGGTTAAGGAATAAGATTCAAAGTCTAAGGGGGAGTAAGTGTTGATTGAGAGTTGTGTTGATGGTGTTTTTCACATCATGTGTTGTCATCAATTCCAAAGGGGGAGATTGTTAGATGTTGTGGTTGTGTTTCTGATATGTGCTTTTCATTGATGTCAACTCTATTAGCATTATTGTATTGAAGGTTGTATATGTCAAGGATATTGAGAAAATTGTTAAAGGAAGAATTGCAGGTTGCCAGTGGAACAATGAAGATCATGAAGGTGTCATGTTTTGTACGTTGAATATCAGTTGTTGTGGAATAAAGGTTTATTGCTGAGAGTATATAGTTCATCTACTAGAAGTTTTAGAGGTTTGCGTGAATATTTGATCGTGCTATGAATAGTTGTGTTTTGATAGTATTTATGTGGCTTTTGTTAGTGTTCCTGATTGAATTTTATGTGATTCTAGTAATTTTTGTTGTTGTGAATGATTCTCTGTTAGTTCTTGCTTTTTGTGGATGCTTCTAGATCATTCTTTATCTTTGTTGTACGTTTATGTTGATTGGTGTGCTTATGGTCGAAGATTTTTCTCGATATGTTTAGGTTTTCATGTTCTTGGCTGACATGATGGTTGTAACATGTTGTGGATCCTTGAAGATTTAAATTTGAATGTTTGGAATGCTCAAGGATATTGTTTTAGGTTGCATCATAATATTAGACAACAATGTTTGATTCGCATTGCAAATTTATTTGAAAATTTAGGCCAACATTGTAAATATGTTTTATATTTTTTGGCCAACAAGGTTGTTGATGTAATTTCATGTTGTGGATATATAAGAGTGATTGTTTGAGTGAAGTTAGTGTGTATGAAGTGAAGAAAATCCAGAGAAGAGAAAGTGTGTGGATATTGATCTATTCATTCAATTGCAAATCAAAGTGAGAAGAAGTTTGAGCGAAGTGTGATGAAGGTTTTTTGTGCTTAATTGGAACTGTAATCAAGCATGTGTAGAAGCTATTTTCTCAGTTCATACCCTATGAATCTAATCTGTATTGTTGTGTATTGTTGGGAAGTGATCCCTCTTGTATTTGAGCAGTGGGCTCTAAGTAGTGTCATTCCCATTATCTTTGATTATAATTTTAATAGGGTATAATATTGTGGACTAACATCCACTGTGGTTTTTTCCCTAATAAGGTTTCCACGTAAAAATCTTGGTGTTCTTTGTGCTTATGATGTGTTGATTGTTCATGTTTTACTGTTCATACATCATATCTGAGATTAAGTAAAGTTTGAAAAGTTTAAATATTTTGTGACAATTGATTTACCCACCCCCTCTCAGTTATCTATCCTTGTTTTTCCAACAGAGGTAATACCAAAAAACTCAAAATTAACCACAAATTTAGTCCCCTCCCCACCCTTGACCATGTTAGCACAAGTTATCTCTAGTTGATCCTCCAGGGTGAGGATTCTACCTTCCATATTTTGCTTCATCTCAAGTGTTTCCTTTGCCACAATATTCAAAGAGTTAAACAGTTCATCAATCTGGTTATGAACTGAAGACTCATCAACTTTACTCATCGTACCCCAAACTTTAACATTGGTCATGTTAAGTTCATGGAACACCCATTTGAACAATTTGAATAAAACAATGGAAACCTCTCTAGCAATTCCCAAAACATCAAAAATATCTTACCTATAAAAGTTGAAAACCCCCTTACCCACAACATCCTCCTCCTAAGAGGAGCTTACCTTGTCCTGATTGGGAAAGACGCCCTTACCCTTCCCAATAGGAACTAACATTTTGATTTTACAAATGGAGTCTGCAATCTCCTCAGCCACAACCTTTATTTTCTTCTATCGATCTAGGTCCACGATTGGGGAATCCACAACTTCTTGTCCTCCCTCAACCGTAGCATTTCCTTTCTTTTGCATTTTTGGGTTCACAACCAGGGAATCAACATCACCCTGTCTACTTTCCATCTTGAGGGGAGAGTTAATCTCAAGCACATGGATCACAGACCTTAAAACTAGTTTCTTCTTACTTCCCACCTCCAGCTCCTTCTTTTGATTTGTCACAGGGGGTGGTGACGACACCTCACCATCCAATTCATTCTTCTCCTTTAGGAATGTACTCATTAATTTAGCAGCCACCTCATCATTATAGGTCTCATAACCCTTATTAGGGCTCGACACCCCTTTCTTAGACTTCCCCATTGCAGGGGGTTTTGGGACCACCTCCATGAAAGCAAGATAGTCTAGGAGATAGTCCACATCCTCCTCAAATTCTGACTCTTTTTCCAAGACTAGTTTCCTCTTCTTCCCTTTTTGCTAACTAGCTCCTCTTTAGAGACCATATCATACTCCTCCACCAACTTCAACTGCTTACCCTTAGGGGTAGGAATCGACTTAGAGACCTCTAAGGATTTTTCATATTCAAATATTAAAAGAATGAGTCCCACATGCAAAACCAGATTTTTGGGGTTTCTTTTATGGTCCTTGAGACCAGAATCCAGCGACGCCAAGAGATAATAAAGAAATTCTTTTTTTTTTGTGGTGGAAATGATTGAGCATAATAAAGTGGTAATAATTTACCGTAGAGAAGCATCCTTATAGGGTTATATATCTCATGAGTTTCTTGACCACATTCCCCCATAGTGCCTTGAGAGAGATCCTCTGGTAACCCCCACTCTTCGTCCTCTTCAGGTCTTGAGCTTCATCCCCTTTGAAAAAAATTTGCATGGTTTTCTGTGATTCCTTCTTGTCTCTCAAAAATTTCATACCATTCATAGACAACCTAATTATATTAGCTATAAAATATTCAAAAATATTCATTCACATCAAACTCTGTTCCGCCCAACTTCAAAACCCTGTTGTTCCATGTTTTTGCAAACAATGTTGTCGTATGCAAATTGTTACCATGTAGTCTTTCCAGGTACAGAGTCATCCCACCTTTCTCTAACACCTGCCAAACCTTTAGCTTCTTCTTGACATATTTGCAAGAGAAGGGCTCCATGTGGTTCCTATCGCCTTCCATGTCTGCAAAAATTGTAGAGTGAAGAAGCTTGAGAACTTTGAATGCAATGAGGAGAAACCTTGAGAAGGAGATATAAAGAATGCCCAGAATCCATGTGAAAATGAAATTAAGGTAGGAGAAAATAATGATCCTAGAGTTTTGTTCCCTACGAATATCAGCTAGAGTACAATGAACTCAATTCATATCTAGCTTACTATCCCTCCACATAATCACCTACCACATGAAGATAGTCATGCATGCCCTGAGCCTTAATAAATCATCAAACAATTTAAATTTTGAAATCATGATTAATACTTGAAATTGCCTCCATAGGGAGGGGGTTTTTCACACCCCATTCCCTAACACCTCTAACTCCAAGATAAGTGAAGACATCAACTAATCTATTTCCTTCTCTCAAAATATGAGAAATGTAATACTTGTCAAAGGATTTATGAATTTCAATAGAATCCCTAATCAAAGATTCAATAGTCCATGAAGGGGCAACACAATTCTTCAAATTTTATAATATTGAGAGAATTCCCCCTCAAGCCATACTTTCTTATAACCTTTAACTTATGCCAACTTTAGACCATGATAGGTTACAACCACTTTTGCATAGTGGTTTGTCTAGGTTCCCAAAGGGAGTACCACAATAGAAACAAGCCTACCATTAGAATTTTTTATCACTCCCCCACAACCTATAGGTCCCATATTCCCTTTAGCAACTCCATCAAAATTAACCTTCACCCAGCCATCCGGAGGAGCTTTCCAAAAAACATCTTCTCTAGAGGCTTTCCCTTTGGTAACCAAGAGGGAAATATCACAAGACAACTTCCACTTATGTGCTATAGAAATATCATAGGGACTAAGATTAATCTTTGGCCCATTGTTGAAAGTAATCCCTAACACAAAATTTTATTTAATGGCCTCACAGATTTTGTAGGCCACAGAGATAGTAGGGAGGGAAACAATCCTGAAAATCCTATTATTTTGCTCAAGCCAAATGCCCCAAGCAATATAAGGAAGAGAAAGATACCATAGAACTAGCAGAGCAGGGTTGGATAGGGGTCCAACCCATCGAGAATGCAAATCCTTAATTGAAGTAGGAAATGTACCCAACTTAGGTTCCAAAGAGAGAGCACATGATCCCACACAATTCTAACAAATCTACAACCAATCAATAGATGGAAAGTATTTTCAGCTTCCTCTTCACAAAGAAATCACTTGTTAGGCATCATAAAACCTCTCTTGACCAAATTGTCAGTAGTTAATACCTTGTTCTAGAAAAGAGCCAAAAGAAAACATTAACCTTAGGAATGAATCTAGATGACCATAAGGAGGCCCAAAAAGGAGCAGGACCAACAAAGGAATCATTAAGATGAAAAGTTGAAGACACAAGAAGTTACAATTACAAGAAAGCTTCCAAAAAAAATTATCAGAAAAAGGGAGAGAGGGAATATGAACCAAGAAAAGTGCCTTAAAGAGATCCTCCAACTCCAGATCAACCTTGTGCAGACTTTTCCAATAGCCTCCCTCAATATAATTAGCAACAAATATGCCAAACCTCCGCACACAAAGATCCATGAAAGGTTGAGCCCAAGGCTCATATTTAAGAGGCATGTTACCAAACTAGCTATCTTCCCAGAACAAAATTTTCTTGCCATTTCCCAACTACCAAAAAAGACCCTTGGAGACAAGCTTGTGGGACTTAACCATAAAATTCCAAAGTGCAAATCCAGATGGGGGGGAGAAGTCAAGAGATAAGAAATCCCTTATACCATCAACACCTCGTAAGTATTTGCTCCAAGCAATTTTTTCCCATTCACTCTTAGCCAGCATAAGGTTCCATAGTTGTTTTCCAAGTAGGGTGACATTAAACTCTTTGATTTTACAGATCCTAAGACCACTAACCTTTTTGGGTCTACAAAAATCATCCCAAGTAACCAAATGAATTCTTCTCTTATCCTCAACACCAGACTAGAGGAAATTTTTCTAAATTCCTTCCAGTTTATCCACAAATTTCCTAAGAATATAAAATAAACTGAGAGCATAAATAGGAAGATTATGAAAAGTAGACTTAATTAGTTGCACTTTCCTTTCTTGGCTCAGCAATGCACCCTTCCAACTAGCCAATTTAGAATTAAATTTATCAATCATCCCCCTCTAAAAGGATTCAAGAACATTAGAGAACAAGGGAAGACCCAAATAAGATGCAAGGGGTTCACCAATTTGGCATTGCACGATTCTAGATATTTTAATCCGCCTATGTACCAGAGCATTGAAAAATAAAATAACACTCTTGGGTAAGCTAACCTTCTCCCCAAAGCAGCCTCATATTTCTATAAAATAAGTTTAATAGCCTTAGCCTCCTTAATAGATGATTGTCCAAGCATAAGAGAATCATCCACAAAATACTGATGGGAGCATATAAGATTACTAGAAGAGGGAGCTAATCCAGACATAACACCAGAGTTAATAAATCTCTAGATAAGGTGACTCAAAGATTCCACCATGATAATAAACAAAAAATGAGATATTGAATCTCCTTGCCTCAGACCCCTGGAACAATCAAAGAGAGGAGAGGGGGACTCATTGATAAGGATAGAGAACCGAGGGGTGGAGATAAGTTGAAGCACAAGAGCCACTAATTTCTCCCCAAAACCAAAAGAGGCCAAAATATTAGAAAGAAAGCCCCAATCAACTCTATCATAAGCTTTAAGCAATTCAAGCTTCAGAATAAACCCAACATGCCTATTAACAGTTAGAGAGTGAATATTCTCATCAATAGAGAGAATAAAATCAAAAAAATTCCTACTAGACACAAACCCATTTTGTTGAGGTGAAATGATAAGAGGCAAGACCCTTTGCAATCTAACCACCAACACCTTAGAGAAGATCTTATAAACTGAGTTGCATAAGTTGATAGGACGAAACTCATCAAAAGAAGCAACACCTGGTTTCTTAGGCACAAGGACAATAAAAGAGGAATTCAATTCCTTTAAAAGAGAGCCAAACCAAAAGAATTCCTTCATAGTTGCAACAACATCCTTGGCTATAATTTCATATAAGGAATGAAAAAAGAACACAAGAAATCCATCCAAACCTGGCACCTTATTTCCTTCAAAAGAGAAAACAACACTTCTAATCTTGTCCTCAGACATAATGCACACCATCTGCCCATTAATATCATTATTTATGATCTTAGGGATATCCCTAAGAATATCCTCCTGACAAGCCAAGTCAAGCTCCTCGTCCACCACAAGCAAATTAGAGAAGTAGGAAGAAGCAACAAAATGTAAATCAACATCCTTCTCCAAAAATTGATTATTGAAATTGATCATTTTAATGTGGTTAAAAGCCCTTTGTTTAAGTGTAGAGAGGTGAAAAAACTTAGTATTCATGTCCCTGCTTTTCAACCACATAATCCTAGAACACTGCTTCCAGAATTCCTCCTCCTTAGCAACAATATTATGCAATCTAGAGAGGACATTTTCTTTCATAACCAAGGCATGACCATACCCAGACACTTGGATAGATTGTTGCACAACTTGAAGCTCCTTAGACACCCCCTCCTTCTCCAAAAAATATGTGACCAAAAGAAGTCTGATTCCATTTTCTAACATTATCCTTTACATTAGCAAGCTTTTTAGAAACTCTCAACATAGCCAAGCCATCCACTTGAATGTTCCACCAATCATGAACCAAATTACTGAGATCAGGATGACAATTCCACATCTTATCAAATCTAAACAATTTTTTTTCTCCCTCCCAACGGATCCACCGATAAAGACAAGGGGAAGTGATCTGAACCCAGTCTTATCAAAGCTGAGAGCGAATAGGAATAATGAACCAACCAATCAGGGGTAATAAGAGCATGGTCAAGCTTGACCTGGATAAGAGCGTCTCCCACACATCGATTCGACCATGTGAAAGAAGCACCTTTGAGGTTCAAGTCAAGAAGAGAATTATCATTAATAAGATTCATTGGATCATATCTATTGTCATCCACAATTTGTGAGCCACCCATCTTATTAGCATCATGTAAGAGCATATTAAAGTTCCCCATAACTAGCCAATTACCAGTAGGATGCAACACTTTGAAGGGGCCAAGGTTGTCCCAAATATTTTTTCTAGCACTCTTACTATTAGGAGCATAGATGTTAGACAGAGTCCAAGAGAACTTATCACGCAAATGAATAAAATAATTTCACATGGTTACAATCATTGAACACCTCAACCCCTTGAATCACCCTAAGATTCCAAAAATTCACAATCCCTCCTGATGCACCCACCGCATCAGAGCAGTGCATCCCACAATCCTTAAAAAGCTTATTCTTCAGCCTAGATAATTTATCCATACCCATTTTAGTTTCTTGTATTAACAAAATATCAGGGCAATGATCTCTTACTAGATTAGCAAGAAGATCCTGCTTATGAGGGTGATTTAATCCTCTCATATTCCAAGAGATGATCTTCATAAGAGCTTATGGGAGGTGCTCTTGGAGCACATCTCCAAAAAAGTTCTCTGTGTACCATCAACAATGTCCATTTAGCTCTCCTTCTCCCTAGTAACATTTGCAGGAGGGTGGCCTCTGCCTCTCGGCTCAGACCCATAGTCTAACTGTTACATGTTCCTAGTCACAACTCCTGATGAGGGGGAATGCTTTTCTTTGTTACGCCCTCGAACTAAAATGTGAGGAGGATTATCCAGATGCTCAAGTTCCCCATTATCCTTAACTTCAAAAAAAACCTCCAAACCCTCAACCTTCGAACCATCATCTTATAGCCGAATCGCTCCTAAAGGAGGAGAGCCTAAACCATCATTCAAAGAAGCCTTATCTACCTCTATAACCTCAGTCCTCATCTCTTCAAAAGACTCCACTGTATCATGAACATGGGAGGAAATATCCTCGCCACCCTACTCTTGTTCCTGATTCAGCTCAATCAAGTTCACCTAGCCCTAAGGAATTTACACCTTCTCAGCCACTACCAGGCCCATTTCCATAAGTTTTTCATCCACAACTTCACAAAATAGGGCAGAACCCCCTTTCTCCAAAGGCTTTAAGTCTTGTTCTAGAGATTTCTCCTTCTCTCTCCACTATTTAGACATCTACTTCAACACTTTGAGAGGACATTTATTTTCCCAATGGCCATCTTTTTTGCAATGGAAGCAAGCAAAAGGATTTGACACAAATTCAACTACTTGTTCCCAAACCCCAAACTTAGAGTTGATCTTTATCAAGGCAGGAAAATTAGCTGATTTCCCACATTCACATTAAATATGGCATAAACCAACTACTTCCTGGAAGCTGTCTTTTGATCAATCAACAATAAACACCCAAAAGTGCTTTCAAACCCTTTAAACACTTTCTCATCCCAGAATTCCATAGGGAGACCAGGAAGTCTAACCTAGACTGGGGAAGTCAAGGAGCACAAGTTCAGGTTAAAAGTTGGTTCCCACCTTTTCAACATCAAAGAGGACTTCCCAATGAACCATGGGCCACCCATCATCTTCACGGTTGAATGTGAAAGAAAAGAAACATTTGGCCATTGCAGCCACATCAATATGTCCCTTAGGTCTTCAACGAATTAAAGCAAACTTGCACACTAGCTCAATATGAGGTCAAGGTCCAACAAATTTACCCAAAAAATCCATATCCATATTTGGCATACCTTTGTCAACAATATAGTCTTGGACATAGATAGAGTATTCTCCAGTCTTCACATTAGCAACAAATGACATAGGAGAAGAACTTTTACCTTTAGGCTTCGCCCCAAACAAATTCGTCCAATTAAGAGATGAACTCAACAAGAAATGATTCTTAGTCTTATAATTCTCAAGACCTACACCATTAGGAGTCCCATGAAGAAAACTAGATGACAGGCCTGGCCTAGACTTTTTAGCCCCAAGATTCTACTTTTTCGAGGACACCAGGGAATGCATTTTTTTGATAATCATATGAAGAAATGAAAATGCAATTTTTGCTCAAATAAATAGATGTGGTGCATTTTCAACATATTTGCATTCACTTAAGAGATTCCACATGTTCTTCATAGGTTGACCTTTCACCAAGAAAAATCAAATAACATAGAACCCATTGTGTTTTTCACCCTGCCAATATGTTGTGCATTGTTTTTAATCATACAAAGAAATTGAAATGCAATTTTCACTCAAACAAACAAATGTGGTGCATATCCAAGGTACATGTATTCATTTAATAGATTCTACATTTTCTTCAAAACTTGAGGAAGGAGCATGCGCAATCTGTGCAATGGGAAAATGACAATGCACAACTGGAGTAGTAGGTACCAAAATGCCTAAAATGAAAAATATTTAATAGTTGTAAAAGCACTTGAAAAGAAATAGAGAAAAGTGAGAGATAGATAATTTATTGAGTGAAAATTATTTGATTTCAGATAGATGTCAGTGTGGAAAAGTAGAATTAGTTGGGTGGAGACATGAAATTTTGATGTAAAAATTGTAGAAAAAATGTTTAACAACTTTTTCAGAGGATACAAGTGCATTCTCTAATTACAAAGATACTCTCAATACTAATTGAAAAGCGGCTGCAAGGCTACATAATAGTATTGAAGAAGGTGCATGTGCAGTGTGTGCAATGGACAAATGGAAATGCACAAGTGGAGCGACACACACCAGAATACCTGAAATGAAAAAGGAATATACTATGAAAATAATTGAAAAAGAAGTAGACCAAAGTGGAGACATGAAAGTCCAATGTGAAAATTGTAGACAACTTATGTGAATTTTTTTTTGAAAAGATGTCATGCTTACCTATAGGCAGAGGTTCATTGATGTATGCTTTTGCACTCCTTAGTATCTCTTAAAGAACCACCAGAGTGAATGCACATTGCTTGACATCAGCCTATCACTGTAGCCAAAATTTTATATCGAAGCATTGCTATTGCATAATGTCATACTAAAAAATGGACTTACTTATGTATAGTTGTTAAATTGGAACCATACCTTCCATTGGGTTTACACTTGTGAAAGACATTTACCGATGAGGACCATTTTTCGCATATTTGAATACTAAAGAGAATAAAAAGACCAAAAAATTTGAGAAAGTTTATGAGGTGGTAGAATTCGATTAATGGAAATTTACAAATCTACAATACCATTCCTATTACAATATAGAAATTGAAATGGGTTTTCTCAAAGTCACCCATATTAGATGTCATATCCTCTAGACCATTCATAGTAGGTGTGCCTAATGTATCACATTGCATATTGAAATTCATATTAAACCTATTGTTCATGGACAAGGGAAAAGAGTCACACACAGGAGTTTAGTGATTTGACTACTATGCAACACACTCCCTATGATGGGTTTCATGTCGAGGACAATCCTTTCTTGCACTAAACCATGGATGCATGCAAATAGTGCTAGTTACAGCTACATTGGGATCCTGAATGAATTCAAACAACAATGCATTGGATTGTTATAGATCCTGTAGAAACCTCTCAACACATTGTGCATATGACTATATTTGTTCTAGAAATTAGGGTAGTGTGTGCATCACTTTCTTCAAAATTTAGTTTGTGTCATTCCAAATACACATTTTCTAAAAATGTTCATCATGTTTGTGACTAACAGAAGGAGCTTATGGAGGGGTGATAACATTAGGACTATTTTTTTGGATGCACCCCCCTATGACATACATTTTTTAGGGATAAAACTTGATTTTACTATATTTTGTAGGGATATTACCTCTTTCCCAATGGATGAGGCTATTCTCCCTAAAAAAACGTATGTCAAATGCATCATAATTGTCATATTTTTTAAAAAATCATAATTAAGAATGCACAAAAAGTGATAACATCACCACTTTTGACATTTACATTTTGGAGGTTGTTGGGGACCTTGAAAGGGAGTTCTATTCATTTGAAGGCTGATGTAGAGCATCCACTCTCCCTACCAAAACACATGTGACAAGCACGAGTAGCTAGCTAGTAGGTATATATATCTGTCAAAAATATATACCATTTTATCATTCTGCCTAGGGACTTTGAAGAATTAAACAAATATTAGTAGCAAAAAGTGGTATTCGTTGATGGGTTTCCAAGGGTTTTCCTTGCAAAAAGGGGTTTTCATTCAATATGTAGAGTTGATTATGTGCTTTTATGTGGAGGGTTTTTCAATTTTGTAATTTTAATGTTCAATCCACATCTATCACAAATGGGGAAAAATGTCTAAATTGAGCTCATGTGTGACTAAAAAATTTGGTTGTTACATGTTCAGCTATGAACGTCCTCACACATATAAGAGGTTTTAAAACACACTGCCGTTTGTGAACTACACTTAATGGCATGGACCAAGCTTCAGGGTAGACAATTAAACCTACACAACCTATGTGATATTAAAAATTGAATGCTTCATAACACACGACATTTTTCAACCTCCACATCACAACATACCCAAGCCCTTGTGATTTTTAATCATATATATGTAGGTGTGCATTACAAATAGCAAGAACACCAATTTCTTGCCATTATTGGCAATAATGAATAAACTTATTGACAGAGGTAAACATTGTGTAGTGTAGTTTGGGAAACACAATGTGTTTTGATGCCTTCCTTTACTCATACCCAAGCTTTGTCATGAAATTCAAATATACAAATGTATAAATGGGATTCTATTTTATCAAATAACACATTTCTCATTAAACACGAACTCTATTGACCATTGACACATAGTGTACTTATAGTATGCACTTCACAGTGAAAGGATAGCATGGCATAAGAGTCTGTATAGTTGAAAACACATTGTGTTTCTAAAGCTCCAAAATGAGCAACAAGGAATATTCATATTTTTAAAGAGGCTTCTATATTGCAAAACACACTGTGTTTATAGAACTTTTACTTTATGTTTGTAGAACAAAAATTCCAATACAAAATTTGGGGAGCCTAATGGCCATTGGACACACCTAATCTCCCAACAAAATGAACATGTCATAGGCATGCAACATAATCATACCCAAGCTTTTTCATGAAATGCAAATATACAAACATATTGATGGGGTTCTATTTTATCAAATAGCACATTTCTCATTAAAGGCGAACTCTATTAACTGTATACACATAGTGTACTTCATAGTGCAGGGAGAGCATGGAATAAGAGTCTATATAGTTGAAAAAACATTATGTTTCTAAAGCTCCAAAATGGGCAACATGGAATACTCATATTTGTAAAAAGGCTTCTACATTGCAAAACACATTTTGTTTACACAACTTTTGCATTATGTTTATAGAGCAACAATTCCAATACAAAATTTGGGGAGCCTAATGGACATGTCATAGGCATGTAACATACTCATACCCAAGATTTTTCATGAAATGTAGATATACAAATGTATAGATGGGTTTCTAAATTTTATCAAATAACAAATTTCTTATTAAAGGCAGACTCTATTAACCATTGATACATAGTGTACTTCATAGTACACACTTCACAATGTAGGGAGAGCATGGCATAAGAGTTTGTATAGTTGACAACACATTATGTTTCTAAGGCTCTAAAATGGGCAACAAGGAATACTGATATTTATAAATAGGCTTTTACACAACAAAACACATTGTCTTTACAAAAAAAATTCATTATGTTTATAGAACAACAATTCCAATAAAAATTTGGGGAGCCTAATGGCCATTGGATACACCTAATCTCTTGAAAAAATGGGCATGTCATAGGCATGTAATTGTAACATGCCCAATATTCTTCACAATAGAATTTTCCTATGTTTTACCCATAAGTGAATAGTTTATACATCTAGCCTTTAAGAGAAATACAAATTTTCTTTTCCTTTGAATAATAAATGCATGTTTGAAACACATTTCAAAATTTCCCATTGCATACAGAAGAATTCCTTTCATTAATTCAAATATTGATGATACATAATTTCCACATGATATTTCAAATTTGCAATTTCTAAAGAGATGGATACATGAATACAGAGCTTCTAAGAGCTTACCAAAATATAGATACAAATTATCCAAATGTCCCTTCCTAGGCATACATCTTTGATGTCCCCACATTGGTGCATACATTCTAGATGTCCTCGTTGCTAGTGCATACAACAAAAATCTTGGCTGCCAACTGATAAGGAGAAGCATCACTCAAGTGCTTTTCTGCCAACCATGGACTTACTGCAGTCCCCAACACATCTACCTAATTGGTAAGATGGCCCTACCCTTTGACAAAGAGATTGGTTTGGTAACCTCATAACAATATCCTTTTCTAAGTTTGGTGTTGTGTCCTATATGTTTCTAGATTGACATATAATGGTTACAACTTACATGTATGAACTTCTCATGCCTAGTACGTAATCCTGAATCACAGTGAAACTGACAATGTAAATAGTGGCTACTTGCACTACTTTGGCCAAAGTTTCCATTCCCTAAACTTAAAGTAGATGTCACATTTTCACCCACCTTCCTAGCTCAATTTGGTTTAAAATGACCATTATAATCTATAACTAGGTTACCCCTTTCCCACAAATCTAACCAATCCCAACAATAACCCACATAACCTCTCATAATCAAAATGACTTAACTACCTAGTACCTCAAGATACATAAGTTATCCCCTTTCCTATGGATCATCCCAACCCTAGGAATAGCCTAATCATCCATACAGTATTCATAATGTCACAACATCAAATGACTCTATTTCAAAAGTATAATCTCAACAATAAATGTCTCCAATCAAGAGTACATAACTCAAAAATAAATGAATCCCTTGAAAAATATGATTCTCATCAATTAATGACTAATGCAGAGCTTCTACACAATTCAAAAACCTTTCAAGGGTACTTTTGACCCTAAACACAAACTAAGAAGATCCACTCAAATAGTCACACAAAATTCACTTATCTTTTCAACAAAATCCATTCTCTTTCACTTGTTTCCCTATGGCAAAAAGACATGAAATCACCCAATATTACTTCTAAACTCTTTTCTTACCCTAAAACATTTTCATCATCATCATTTTGACTAATTCAAAGCAAACCCATATTGGAAAACTCTGAATCAATCAACATATCCACCATTCACCAATTTACACCTCTTTGCAACTTGCTTTCATAGGGCAGAAAGATTAAAAACCATCCTTTCTTGCTTCTAAACTTTAACCAGACCCCCAACCACTTTAATAATCATGATTTATACTAAAACAAACCAATAACACACTTCCATAACCCTGATCCATCAAATTCTCTATTTCTTGCAGTCCAATACGAAAACCCTAGTTGTATAGCAACATGACTAAAATAGGTATATCTTCAAACCCACATTGATTCTCCACAAACTAATCACACTTTCAAGAACCCATTTTGATAAATTTTAACCTACCAAAAGCTTTGATAAGGTTGTTTTGAGAAATTTACCAGAACTATTGACTGCCCCACAAAATAGGGCCCCAATTAGGCCTAAAATACAAAGCAAGTTCCTTTCAAAACACTTCAAAACCATACTTAACCCATTTAGTAGTCTTAATTTGGGTTGTAAAATTACCAATTCCATCATTTTTCTCAAGGAAACCATTCGCTATCAAGCATCCAATATTGAAACCCTCATTTTAGCTCAATTTGATCTAAGTAAACAAGGGTTTATTGAAAATAACCTTTACAAACCTCTTGCCACCTTGAAAAAGCTTCAAACATCATTGGATATGTCTACACCAACTATACAAACTATCTCCCAGCCTGTTTGAAAGCTTCTTCAACAATTTTTGACTTGGAGCCATCAATCTTTCATGGAAAACTCAGAATTTTTTGAGAGAGCAGCCACCAAACTCTACATTTTTCCACCTTCCTACATCTACACACGCACACACCAAACATATAATAAACACACCCTAAACTAACCTACTCCACTAATCCAACATTCCTAAATCAGTGGAGTAGTGTTGAAATGTTTATTAGACTCTCAAACCCCTAAATGGAGAGTTTCAGACCGAGTCACTATAAATTTGCTCTCAAAACCTTTATTCTTATTGAAATGACCTCAAATCTCTTCCAAACGAGATTTAACTCCTTAATCAATAAGATCAAAATAAAAACTTATCCTATGAAGTACTGAACTATCCGTACAAGGACTAAAACTAGAGAAGAAAACACAAATTTTTAGAACATAGTGTATTTTATTACAAAATTTGATTCAAAAATACAAAGTTTGACTCTTGTTCACCCTTACAATGCCTTTAAATATGTTTACAATCAGTTATGATAGCTTCCCCTTCATCTCCCAACAACTCAACCTCCCTTTTACACATATGACCCTTCATCTTCCTCTTGCATTTTTACAATTTCTTGCAATTTTTCCCTTTTACATCTTTTGCAACTTTTGACATTTTTGCAAATTGACTTGATTTACCTCCTAGAGACCTAATGGATACTCAAACACATTTGAATAGGTCTTCCCATGACCTTTTTACAATGTTTTACATTTGAAAATTAAAATTTTATAAATTTGTCTATTGGAGGCATTCAGTGCCCAAGGTGCTCCTGCACCAATGACTTCAATCAAAAGTATAAACTTCATCATTAAATTACTTCAATCAAAGATATAAAAAACAATCAAATGATCAATCAAACTATATAGGTTAATCTCAACCTATGTATGTAAATTAATAATCAAGTAAACATCTTAATCAAATAGGTTATACTCAACCTAGGGTTTCATTGGAATGTAGAGCAATGATCAAGTGATTGAACAAGTAAAAATTATCAATATGGTTTGCAAGACGTTGTATCCTATTAATGACAACATATCTATTATACCAACATTACCTTTGTAATTATTAACCTCATTAAACACTATGGTTTACCTAGCATAATATGCTATCAAATACAAGTAACCTCAAGTCATTGATGTAAACCACATTTCTCATTTCATTCTACATATGTCTAGTATTGACATCTTACATATAGCGGTGAAAACTACATATAGTATCAATACTTTGCACACATAAAAATCTTTCCCATATATAGGGTACATAATAATAAGATAGATTCTACAATGTAATGCACAACCAAGAAAAATACAAACATAAAAAAACATCACAACATACTCAAAAGCATTATTTTTCAACATAGTAAATAAACTAATTTATTAGTGTATTTTTTTTGGATTTGACTGCGTAAAGTTTTGCATCAACATTTCGGATCACACTCCATGATCCATCATTAGGATGAAGAGAACTGAGAAATAAAAGTGATAGATTACAAACCAAGCCAGGTTAAAAAGAGAAAGGAGAAGGGGAGGTAACAAGTGAATCAAGAAAGAAAGAAGTAAAAGAGAAAAAAATAAAAATAAGTGGGAAAAGAAATACAATAACTCAAAGGATCAACCAATTAAAGAGTAAAGAAATTGAACTAACACCCCAATAGAATATAAAGAAAAGAAAGAATAACTAAGAAAAAGAAAATTAAAACAAGAGATAAAACTCAAAAAACTAAAAACTAAATTAAAAATAAACTATTAAAAAACTTCAAAGAAAAACAAAAATGAAAACAAAGAATAAAAAATTCAAAAATTTAAGAAAATCTTTTCTTTGAATTTGTTTAGATTATTCTTTTAATAAATAACATTCAAATAATTTAGAAATTTTAAATTGAAATTAGATAAAAAGATCAAAATAAATAACAAAATCAAAGAACTTAGAAATAAAAATTAAAGGAGAATAATAAATTCTAGAGAAAAAAGAATAACTATGAAAAAGAAACTAAAAACTAGAACTTAGAAATAAAAATTAAAGGAGAATAATAAATTCAAAGATTTTAGAAATTTTAATATGAAATTAGATTAAAAGAACATAATAAATTACAAAAGAAAAGAATTAAGAAATTACAAATATAAAAATGAGAAATACAAATAAATAAATATCTAGAGAAATACTAGACTAAGCTAAAACAAAAAGACTCAAAAAAAAGAACTATAAAAACACAATGCACCAATTTTTATTTTTTTTCAAGAAAATACTTTAAATAAATAGAATTCTAAGATAAAATGGGAAATAAGATGAAAAGAACACTATAATTACAAAAGCAAAAACATAGAAATATAAAAATGCTAAAGAAACATAAAGAGTCAATAAAAAGAGAACACAAGACAAGAAAAAGATCTAAAAGGCTAAAAAGAAAATGAGCAAAAAGAAATTTTGAATTAAAAAAACCAATGAAACTAAAAATCAAGGAATAAGAAGAGAGAAACACGAGCCAAATTAAAACACTAAAGGAACACCAACTAAGAAAATAAAAGTGGAAAGGCCAAATATAGAGACAAAAATACAAAGTAAGAAAAAAGAAACTCAAGGATGAGAACACTAAAAAATTAACAAAAAGAAAGAACAAAATAAGAGAAATAGGTAAATAAGCCTAGGAATTTAAAAGACTTTAATAGTTAAGAAAGGAAAAAGGAAGGAGAGGAGAAGGAAGAAGAAAATACAACAAGGAGAAGGTAAAGGGGGAAGAGGGGCCAAAAAGAGGGGGAGAAAACTAGGAGGAAGGAGGGGGAGGGGGAGCGGGAACAAGAAAGACATGGGGCTAAGAGGGGGGATGGAGGGTATTGACACTGGACATAAGAGGTTTCCAAGAGGAACTCAAACTCCAACCATCATCACGGTTAAGGTTAGAGGGGTGGCTATGGATCTCAATGGCTTCTTTATTTTTGTTAGCATTGCAATACTAATTGTATAGTTATTTAGTTAATATTATATTGTGTGGATTTAGATACCTCATTGGTTGTACCTCATAAGTCACTCCTTGTAAGGACTATACATTAATGTTCTAATAAACCAAATATCATCTAGGAATCATATTTTATAATATATTTTCTTGAGGAGATTGTCAGCTCGAAGAACCATGTGATTCTTATTATTATCAATATAAACATTTTAGAAAATATTTTATGAGACTTTTTTTTGTATATTATGATTTGATTTGTTAATATTTTATTGGTTAGACCCTAGCAACCTATTGTTGTCATTGAGTAGATGGACTATTCTTATTCCACTCTAATAGATATCTTATTTTGGTTGTGGGAAACACACCTCCCACCCCCTATCTTCCTTTCTTTCCAACACACAATATTTATATTTAGATCACTATATTAAGATGCTACTCTAAAACACTAGATTTTCTTTTTGTAAATTTCTAAAAGGAGGCATTGATTACAAAGGAATAGTACCAAGAAGAGACATTCGTCCTTCCCTATATATTTTTATAAGTTTCCAAATAATTTTAGTTTCATATTGCATACTTCATTCTATTTTTACATACATCTTCATAATAAATTTCATGTAAATTAAAATAAATAAATAAATATAATAATTAGAGTTATACATAAAATGTTAATAATAACTTAAATATATTTAAAGATCACATAAATATATTAAATTGACTAAATAAAGAAAACAATATGTTTGTGAATAAAGGAACAAATATTTATTCCCCAAAATATACAATTTTACACTTATTTCCAAACATATGTGATTTTACATTTATTCTCAAATATAACTTTGCATTGTTCTCAAAGATGTAGAATTTACATTGATTTTCAAAAGTACTTAATTTTACCTTTATTCTAATAAAGACACATTTTTACATTTATTCTCAAAAATATATGATTTTACATTTATTCTGTAATATAATTTACATTATTCTCATAGACATAAAATTTCATATTGATTTCCAAAGAGAGATAATTTTACCTTGATTCTCAAAGAGATATAATTTTACCTTTATTCACTATATTAAGATGCTACTCATAAAACAGTCTATTTTCTTTTTTTGAATGTAGATGCAGCGACTAAACCAAACTAATGTTATGGGAAGCGGCATCATCCATACTATGGGTGCATTCTGAGGCTGGATAGGGCTTCCAAAAAGAAGCCATAGAGATAAATCCATGTGCAAAAAAATAAGTGTACCTGAAACCATATAACCATGAGTGCCAGCATAAATGGAGGAGCTATTGGTTTTTCCCTCCAAGTAGATCAATTTAGATACATCCTTATCCCCAAGCCTTGAATACATCCATGCTTTTGACATATACTACATTTAGATAGACCCTATAAGAGAATCTTCCACTACCCATATCTGATATGGACTGTGAGAAATTCTTCACAACCATAACTTCTCCCCCTTTCATTGTATTGTTTTTTGGCAAAATGTCAGGTACTAATTTTGCAAGAAAGTAACCTACTGGTTGGAGCTAACATACACAACGCATACTGGAGGGTTTCTTTCTTCCTGCAAAAAAATACATTAATCACCAAAAACACCTTTCAGTTTCATAACTTTAATAATTTTAAAGAATTTTGGAACTTCACATTGTATAGCTATGTAGAGTCCGACCTGTTTTTCTTTCTTTTCATATATAGATGCTTTTGTAAATGCTTGATCATGATATACTGGAGATTTCTGAATTTCACGTCAACAACCATGGGATATGAATAGTCTATCTTAAATATTGACTGGTGCCAAGATTACATCTTGATTTCTGGTCTCCATAAAAATTTGGAGAAACCTAACCAAGATAATCTTACTACAAAATACAAAGTCTATCAAGTTCAAAAGGAAACCACGAGTGAGGGACTGAAGGGTGGTTGCCACACATTGACAACACCTATAACTTTCTCAACTCCACCTTCACCAGAGAGGAGGCTTGCCATGTCATACTGCAGAACAAAACTAGTTAGGAAAACTAATACAATCAAAAATCCAGAAATTAACATGGATTGTGGAAATCTAATAGCATTAAAACTAATACAATTTTTAGTCATTCCACAATAGATATAAAATACTTATTTTTAAGAAAAATGTCTCAAACAATGGCACCTCTTTTTTCATCATATATTCCCAAACGTTATGCAGGGGCAACGTCCCACAGATACCGGCGGCTCATGATCCCGAAACTATGTCTACAGAGCTTTTGGAAATCAATGTCTGAACAACCCGAATTCAAGAGCTTTGTGGCAGAGGAACGCGAATTGGTGACGAAGCAGGGCGTCCTGTGTCTGTTAATCTTCCATTGCTGGCATTGTAAGATTGATTTTATGTCTTTACCAGTGGTAAATAGGGTTTACCCTGTAGGAGATGTGAAACTCGAGTAAATATTTGAAAGAAAACGTTTTCTTCCATTTAGGGTTTCTTAGGATTTTTTGGAGCGTGCTCTAACGGCACTCAAACTACAGCCGTGGGATTTGAGAATATCAACGCTATAGATGGAATGACCGTTAGGTTTGTTACAAAAAAGCACGTTTCAGCTCTTATATGGGCAGTGTAGTTGAGTAGCAGGGGCAGATTGTTCTTTCTTCTGGTTTTTTAATTTTTTCTTTCTCATGTTTTTGGCATGGCCATGCCTCCTTTCTTCGAGTTTTGGTGTTGAGTTTTTTCTTTCTGCTATGTTTTCTGTGAATGCTTTATTTCTATTCTCTTTGAAACAATCTTTCTTTCTTTCTGAGTATTTGGACGCGGAGGATGAAGAGATTATGCTCTGGGAGGATGAAGTTCGGCGAGGCTTATTCTGAGTATTTGGATCGTTTTCTTCAGAAATGTCGCCATCAATGAATTTGAAAGGTGAAGCTCCTGATCACGTTGACAATGAAATCTGTCCGGGTATTTGTCTTGTAACCCATAGCTTTTTTAAATGGAGTCTTGAGATTTTGTTTGCCCTTTTTAATCTGCTATGAGTTTTTGTTTACATTTTTGGGGATTGACATATGTAATGCGAATCGTAAAGCTAGGCTATTATAAATGGAGATTTGTGAATTTAATCGGAATGACTGATAGGCTATTATGACACCAGGCTTTATAAATGGAGATTTACACAATTCCTCAATCGCCTCACTAGGTTTACCGTGCAGAAATTTATCGAACTAGCCAAGGAAGGCGTTAACCAGGTGTGATTAACTCTTGACCAATACGTGTGCTCCGTTTTTTTGCTGAGTATAAAATGATAATTAATCAAATTAAGTATGATAAAATAGATTTTAATATGCATCAAAAGTTTCAGCTAAATCTCCAACGCTCATCAAGGTTTGAAACTAGGTTATTTGAAACCAGTAAACCCATCAATATACACGACGTCTTGTGGACAGTGATTAGACGGCTAGGGCTAGTCTACTCTATAGCAGAGGTCTCAAGTTCGAATCCAAAGGGAATAGGGATGGTTGTCCTACTCAGCGATGTTGGATGAGCACACAATTACCAAATAAACCATTAACCACAGGAATGTAGGTATGTGCAAAACATGGTGATCGACACCTTCAGTTTTTTGAGTAATGTTATCATGGATATCCATCTAGGTCTAGGTTATCACAGAGGAGAACATTTGAGGTATATGGGCAGTTGCAAAAATATATTAGTGCATTTGATTTAAGAGTGGTTATGGCCCATGGGCTTCTTCACATTTGCAATATTCTTTTTGGTTTTTCCGACTATTCAGATCATCCCACCAAATCTCTAGTGATGGATTCACAAGGGAGACCTGAAATGTGAGAACCTGGACAACCTAGGCAGCCAAACTCAGAACAACATTGCAAATATTAGTGCATGTCAGACCAAGCTAAATTTGATTTTGAGTTGGTTTATTGGGGATATTTCTAACTTAGGACCCTATTGGGTGCTGCTCTATTCAAGACAATTGCATGCACCTGCTGCTTATTTAGGGAAAGAATTTTACCTTTTATATGGTATAACCTTCCTGTTAGTCGAGAGCCCTCTTTAATTGATCTATTATAGAGAAGAAAACACGTTATGCATGATCTTCATGTTATTAAGGAACATACTACAAATTTAGAGGAGTTTGATTTGTTAGAGTTCAGCACATTAAGATTGTCAAAGAGAAGTAAGCTTGATTTGTTAGAGTTCAGAACATTAAGATTGTCAATATAACCTTTGTTGCTGCCATGGGGAATGGATCTGTTAAATGTTTTAGACTTTTTCAGGCCTAATATTGTTAGAGATTGTGAGTTCTAGCTATCATTAATAGGGCTACAAAATACAAGAGAGATTGGCCGTTAGTGTTCTTATTATTTGAATCTTCAAATAATTCTATTTTTGCAGACGGGTAGTTACAGTGAGGATATGGTTCCACTTCCAGCTGTGAGTAGTCCTTTATCGTGTGTTTGTTGTCCCCTATCTGTAGCACAAGAAATATATCTACATTAACATTGTTATATTTTAAAGACATTTTGTCTATACAAATAATTAGGTAGATTTATGGTCTGATTTTTTAATTTATTTTATTTTATTTTATTTATTTTTGACAGTTTTGTTGTTTTCTAAGACTCTGTATTTTTATTAAAGTTATTTACTAAATATTTGTATATCATAGTTTTATTTAAATATTTGTATGCTGAATTGTTGTTGTATTTTTTATTGGCAGGGAATGGAACTTGGTAGAAATTTGAACGATGGATGATGTTGATTGTTTGACATGGCGCCAACATCTAGAAAGGTTTTTAACATGCTGTCAATGTCTAAAAATATTTGGAAGATTGAATGAGTATTCCATAATAATAAAATTTTAGAAAATGCTTGTAATTTAAATCTAAGAAAATGTTTCTACTTTTGAATCAGTTGTTGATAATAAATGTAATAAAAATACGTGTGTAGAAATAGGTTGGTGAAATTTGATATGTAAGCTATGTAAACTAATTTTTTGTTTAATACAAATATTTTTTATTTGGAAGGGGTTGAATTTGCCCCCTTCCTAAGGCTGCATGAAATGGCTATTGGACATGGCCATTTTGTTAGGCTTGTGTGTTTTTAAAAGGTTAGAAAGGAATGGCCAATTGATTATTCCTTAAGACTTGTGTTTGTTTTCTATTAGTTTTAATATTTTTTCTAAGTGCATAAAATTAATCTTTTTATTTAGTTTTATTATGCTTAATGACTTTACATTTTAAACAGTGTGCTTCTATTATCAAGAATCACAATATAATAATATGGTAATTGTTGTTATGCATTAAGAAGTTGTAATTTAAACATGTTTGTTTATTGTGTTTTATTTTGGAGTTTATTTATTGTAATAACTAGTGTTTTGTTGATAGGCAAGTGACAATTTAAACATATTTGTTCGTTGTATTTTTACTTTATAACCTAATTATTGTTTATGGAGTTGACCTTTGGATTTTGGCATTCCTTATAATTTGATTTACTTATTATTTGTGTGGAGTATAGAACTTAGATATACTTATTGTTTGTGTGAAGAGTGAGCATTTACTTATATATGATTCACTTTGTATGCTTAATGTTGAGATCACTTTGTTTGCATATATTATTTGTATAAAGTGTGTGCTTGAACTTTGATATTTATTTTTTGTGTGTGTGGGTGTTTAAAGTTTGGAATTCACTAATGCTTTGTTTGAAGTGGCTATGAATGTTCCTTTAGTGTGTTTGATATCCACTATTTATTTGTTTGAAGTGTGTGTGAACTTTAGGCATATAATTTATGAGCACTAATTGTTTGAATTTTGGAGTTCACTTTGTTTTAATGTGTGTTGACATCCAATTATTATTTATATGAAGTTTTGATTTGATTGTAGGTGTATGTGAAATAGAGTGAACTAATAACTTTAGAATTCACTTGGATTTGATCCAATTAATGATTGTGTGTGTTAGAATGCACTAATCTTATGTGAAGTGTTGGTTTTAATATTGACATCCCCACTAATTTGATCTACTTATCATTTATGTTTTCGTGTAAGGTTGGTCTTTCACATTCACTTAGATTTGATACAATTAGTGTATATGTTGGAAAACACTTTTATTATGAGAAGTGTTGGTTTTAATATTGAAATCCCCTTGATCTTGTGTGAAATGCAAGTTTAAAATTTCAAATTCACTAATTTGATCTATTTACCATTTATGAATCTGTGAGGTTGATCTTTCACACTCATTTAATGTGAGCCACTTAGTTATTTGTGTGTATTGATATATTTTTTTGCTTGTGTGAAGGATAGGTTTGAACTTTGGCATCCCCTTAATTTTTGTGTGGAATGTGAGATTGAACTTATGTTCACTAATTTAATCCATTTACCATTTGTTTATATTGAACATTCATATTCATTTAATAAAAGTCACTAATTGTTTGTGTGAGGTGTGCCATGAACATTGGCATCTCCTTATTATTGTGAGTGAACTTTAGTATTTTATTTATTGTGTGAAATACTTTTTACTCACTTTAAGTAATCGCTTTGTGTATGAGACATTGAACATTGAAGTAACTTTGAAATTCATTTGAAATTGATACACTTATTGTTTGTGTATTAGCATATATACTTTGATTATGTGAAGTATATGTTTGAACTTTGGCATCCCCTTAATTTGTTTGAGTGATTTTTTGGGTGCAAAATGTGAGTGAACAACCTTTGGTGATCGCTTGTTTGATACTTCCACATTCACTTAGTGTGATTTGAATGTTTAATTTTGTGTGTGAATAGTGTGTTTGAACTTTTTACCATTCAATTCTTTGTGCATGAATTTTGTGTTTTATTTTAGCTTTTCACATTCAACTTGTATGAAGTGTGTATGAATTTTACCGTTCACTTAGACTTGATCCTCTTATTTAAATGAAGTTTTGATTTGAACATTGGTATCCCTTTAATTCTTTTGGATTGTAGGTGTATGTGAAATAGAGTGAACTAATAACTTTGGAATTCAATTGGATTTGATCCATTTAATGATTGTGTGTGTTGGAATACACTAATCTTATGTGAAGTGTTGGTTTTAATATTGACATCCCCTTAATTTTTGTGTGAAATGTTTAGTTTGAACTTTCAAATTCACTAATTTGATGTACTTATCATTTATGTTTTTGTGTAAGGTTAATCTTTCACATTTACTTAGATTTGATACAATTAATGTTTGTGTTGGAAAACACTTTTCTTATGAGAAGTGTTGGTTTTAATATTGGCATCCCCTTGATTTTGTGTGAAATGTGAGTTTGCACTTTAAATTCACTAATTTGATATATTTACCATTTATGAGTTTTTGTGAGGTTGATCTTTCACACTCACTTTAAGCCACTTAATTGTTTGTGTGTATTGATATCCTCTTTGCTTGTGTGAAGGATAGGATTAAACTTTGGCATCCCCTTAATTTTTGTGTGAAATGTGAGATTGAACTTATGTGAGATTGAACTTTGGCATCCCCTTAATGAAAGTCACTAACGGTTTGTGTGTGTTTGATTATTTGTGTGAGATGTGCCATGAACTTTGACATCTCCTTATTATTGTGAGTGAATTTTAGTAATTTATTTATTGTATGAAATACTTTGTACTCATTTTAAGTAGTCACTTTGTGTGTGAGACATTGATCTAACTTTGAAATTCACTTGAAATTGATACACTTATTGTTTGTGTATTAGCATCTACTTTGGTTATGTGAAGTATATGTTTGAACTTTAGCATCCCCCTTTTTTTTTTGAGGGAACCTTTATGTGCGAAATGTGAGTGTACAACCTTTGGTGATCACTTATTTGATACTTTCACATTCATTTAGTGCGATTTGAATGTTTAATTTTGTGTGTGAATAGTGTGTTTAAACTTTTTACCATTCTATTTTTTGTGCATGAAGTTTGTGTTTTAATTTAACATTTTGCATTCAACTTTTATGAAGTGTTTATGAATTTATCATTCACTTAGATTTGATCCTCTTATTGTGCGTGAATTTTAATCTTCATTATGTAAAGAGTGTATTGGCATTGTCATTCATTGTATGATTGCTATTAGGTATGTTTTAACTTTGGAATTAATTTCCTAAAGTATAAAGTGTATGTTTGAACAAACTATGTATGGTGATACACCATATGTGTGTTTGTAATTTGGGATACCATAACATATATGTTTGCTTCATGTAGGTTTGTATTACTTCACTTTATGAAGTTTGAGTTTGAGCTAATTCTAGCATTCATTATGTGTGTGGAGTGCATTTTAAATTTGACACTCATTTTTCTTGAACTGTGTTTGACATTTAATTTTTACACTCACTCTATGTAGTGTGTTTGTATAAACTCCATGATTATGTGCACATTTGTCTTTTAACATGTTCAAATTTAATTTTTTACTTGATGGATGTTTGTAATAATTTTGCGTGTCTACTTTGTAGTGTAATATGCATGTGATTGTGAAGTTTAATTTGGAAATCACTTTTTGTGGTGACTGATTGAAAGTTAATTTTGTCATTAACTTCTTGTGTTGTGCATGTTTGAACTAATTTTGGCATTCATTGTGTGTGTATATGTGTGAATGTGACTTTGTGGGCACACATGTACGTGTGCATGTGTGAGTTAATTTTAGCACACTTTTGTGTATGTGTATGTCAATAAATTTTATGTGAAGAGTTTTTGTAATTTTACCATGTCTTGTAGCCTTGGTATTCACTATGTTTTCTACTTCGATATATTTGAACTAAAGTTTTTCTTTCATGCATGCTTGTACTTTGATATATTTGAACATAAGTTTTTAGTTCATGTGTATTTGTTCTCACATTGTATGAATGAAGCAGAAATTTTGGTCTTCACTTATGTGGTGAGTGTATGAAAAGTATGTTTATACTTTTCATATATTTGAACATAAGTTTTAAGTTCATGTGTGTTTGTTCTAACTTTGTGTGGATGAAGTTTCATGTGTGATTGTTCTAACTTTGTGTGGATGAAGTTTCATGTGTGTTTGTTTTGACTTTGTGTGAATGAAGTATGAATTTTGGCATTCCTTTTTTATTTAAATAAATTATGTTGGAAAATTATTTTTTCTTTTCATTTTGTATAGTGTGTTTGAAAATTAAGTTCATATGTGTTTTTTCTGACTTTGTGTGAATGAAGTTTCCTATTTGTTTGTTACTTTATGTGAATGAAATATGAACTTTGGAATTCCCTTTTTATTTGAGTGAATTGTGTGAAAATTAAAATTTCTATTCATTTTGTGTATTTAAAAATTACATTTTCTATTCAATTTGTGTAATGTGTGTGTGTGTCTGTTGCACACACATGTGTATATATATAATTTAATTTTAGCCCTAACTTTCTAGTTTGTATGTGTGTGTGTTAACATATTCTATGTGAAGTGTATCTGTAAATTTATTATGTTTTATAATTTTTGCATTCGTTGTGTGTTTGTACTTTGAAATATTCAAACTTAGTTTTTTTCATGTATGTACTTTGATATATTTGAATGCATATTTTTATTTCATGTGTAATTTGTACTTTGATATATTTGAACAAAGGTTTTTCCTTCATGTGTGTTATCATTTTGTGTGAATGAAGTATGTTTGAATTTTGGCATTCACTTTTTATTTTTGTGAATTATGTGTGTTTGAAAATTAATTTTTCCATTCACTTTGTGTTGAGTGTATGCTTGAACTATCTTTGACATTTATTATGTGTAAAAATTAATTTTAGTATTCAATTTGTGTGGTTTGTTTGAACTAATTTTGGCATTTATTACATGTGTGCATAGTTGGACTAGCTTTGGAATTTCTTTTGTCCTTGAATGAAGTTTAAAATTTATTACTTTGTGGATTATGAAAATGAACTTTGATGTACACATTTTATGGAATTGTGATAGAAGGATATTTTTGTGTGCACACAAATGATTTTGGTTATTTTGTTTGGAGTGTGTTTGTGCTTGAAGGAATCGTGATATTTATATGTGTTTGAATGAACTTCAACTTTCACTTTGCATAGAGTGTAAAAATTAAATTTGATGTTTTGTATTGAATGTGATTGAAATATTTGACATTCTTTTTTTGTGTATGAATGAACTTTGACTATTTTGTGTGGAGTGTGTCATGACCTCATTCTAAATTGTTAAACACTATTTACCTTGTGTGGATTATGAAAATGAACTTTGATGTACACTTTTTATGGAATTTTGATAGAAGGATATTTTTGTGTGCACACAAATGATTTTGGCTATTTTGTGTAGAGTGTGTTTGTGCTTGAAGGAATTGTGATATTTATCTGTGTTTGAATGAACTTCAACTTTCACTTTGCATAGAGTGTAAAAATTAAATTTGATATTTTGTATTGAATGTGATTGAAATATTTGGCATTCTCTGTTTGTGTATGAATGAACTTTGACTATTTTGTGTGGAGTGTTTCATGACCTTTTCTAAATTGTTAAATACTATTACTTTGTGTGGATTATGAAAATGAACTTTGATGTACACTTTTTATGGAATTGTGATTGAAGAATATTTTTGTGTGCATACAAATGATTTTGGCTATTTTGTATGGAGTGTGTTTGTGCTTGAAGGAATTGTGATATTTATCACTTAAATCTCTATTTTCACATATTCACACTTTCTTGTAGTCATAAACATAACTTGGCTAATAGGTTTCCAAAGCTCTAAACTGGGTATATTTTGTAAACCACATAGAATCTCCATAAACTAATCACACTTCTAGGAACCCATTCTGACCAATTATAACATATCAAAATCTTTGATAAGGTTTTGAAAAATTTACCATAACTATTGACTGTTCCATGGAATAAGGCCCCAATTAGACCTAAATTACAAGGCAAGTGCCTTTAATACCACTCCAAAACCATACTTAACCTAAAATAGTCTTAATTCAGGCTATAAAACCACCAATTCCATCATTTGTCTCAAGGAAACCATTCGCTATTGCATCATATATTGAAACCCTCATTCTAGCTCAATTTGATCTAAGTAAACAAGGGTTTATTGAAAATAACCTTTACAAACTTCTTGCGACCTTGCAAAAGCTTCAAAAATCCTTGAATAAGTCTGAACCAACTATACAAACTTTCTCCCAACCTATTTGAAAGCTTCTTCAACAATTTCTGACTTGGAGCCATCAAACTTTCAAAGAAAACTCAAAATTTTCTGAGAGAGTAGCCACCAAACTTTGCATTTTTCCACCTTCCTACATCTGCACACACACACACACACTAACCACACACTAAACACATCCTAAACTCAAACCCCTAAATGGAGGGTTTCAAACTAAGTCACTGTAAATTTGTTCTCAAAACCTTTATTCTTGATGAAATGACCTCAAATATTTTTTGAAAAAGAGTTAACTCCTTACTCTATAATATCCAAACAAAAACTTAGCCTATGAAGTACTTAACTATCCTTATAAGCACTGAAAATAGAGAAGAAAATGCAGATATATATAACAGAGTGTATTTTATTATAAAATTTGATTCAAAGATACAAAATCTAACTCTTGCTTGCCCTTACCATGCCTTTAAAGATGTTTACATTCAGTTATGACACTGCCCCTTCATCTCCCAATGACTAAACCTTCCTTTTACACATATGACCCTTCATCTTCCTCTTGCATTTTTGCAATTTCTTGCAATTTTTCCCTTTTACATCTTTTGCAACTTTTGACATATTTGCAAATTGACTTGATTTACCTCCTAGAGACCTAATGGATACTCAAACACATTTTAATAGGTCTTCACATGACCTTTTTATAATGTTTTAGATTTGAAAATTCAAAGTTTACAAATTTGCCTATTGGAGGCATTTAGTGCCCAAGGTGCTCCTGCACCAAACAAATAGCCTAAAAATCTTTCCAATTCCCTTTGGAAATGTGTTGTTGTAGTTCATTTTGCTTCTCAACATGTCTTTGTCCCTCAAACACACACTCCTTCGTGTAGATCATTCTTTCCACGATACCTATTACTATAGTTTTGAATCATTCCTTTCATATTTGTGCCTTTTGAATGTTGCTTCATCTTTGCAAACTGTCCCTGTATAATCTCAGATCTTTCCACCCTCTGAAACTAAAGTGGAACTTTCCTTGACACCTGCAACAATCTTCTTGTTAGGTATCCAAATTTGCAACCTAATTCCAAGTTGTCATATGAACTTAGCAGGTTTGGATGTAACATGGGACTGCTTTAAGGTTGTGGGTGTCCTATTTGAAAACAGACCTCCAGATTATGGGTTGGCTCCCCTTTTGGTACCACCTAACTATTGATTTCTAAGGTAAAGGGTAAGGAATGCATGAAAATGAACCTAAACTAAAAATATCTAAGGTGACACACCAAAAGCTAACCAAGACCTGATAACAGCCTATCACATTCAAATCAATATCACCAAAAAAATTGTTTACACAACTCACTTCCATGTGCATTTCACATAAATAATTTATAAGAAGGTTTTTTAAACAGGACCTTTAGAAGGAAACAAAAATGTCTCACAACTAACTGCACTATTGACTAACAACACTTATAACCTGTTAACATGCATTTTCTGCTAAACAAATGCCTGAACATGAGACAAGTTTACAAGGAAATATAAATTTCACAAGTCAAATTGATCAATCACTAAAAGCATACCATGAAACATGAAATGAGAAGATAAAATATGCTATCATATTAATTCAAAGTTACTCACTGTATAACTATTCATCTGAGTTAGAATACTGCTCCATGCTGAAAAAATAACTCCAAAGATCAAATCCATCACTCTGTTGAAAAGAAAGAACTAACTCCAAAATGCAAAAAAAGAGCTACTTAAGCCAAAACCCATCAAAACCCCTCACACATGTCCATCTAGAAGGTTCTATTTGGATGAGGCACAAAAGCCAAAAAAGAACCTTCCAAAATCACTCCAAAAAGCCTCTAAAATGGTGAAAAGTCAAGCTTAGACTCAAGTCATGCCAAAAGTGTGACAAAACTCCCTCCAAAGTAGCACATGTTTCTCCAAAATAGTCAAATGCTTCACCTCCACACTCTCCTCATGTCTACAAGTCATCATTTTGTCTCCCAGCTTTGACCCATGCAAAATGTATGTTCTAAAAACACAAGACTCAAAAAGGCATTAAAGATAATAACTTGATTAGGTGATTCATAATACACCACTTAATCAAGTTATTTTACATTTCAAAACAAAATACAAGAGGGCTCCACCACCTCTTTGAATTACATTACATTTGCAATAAAAAGACATAATAAAAGTGATTTGCAAATCACTTAAATAATATCTTTATACTTTGCAATAAAATGCAACATAAAAAGTTATATCAAAATGCTTTCAAAAAGCATTAAACAAGGTCAAAACCTCCAAGGCCACACACTGGTCAATATTATCTGGTTTTCAAAGGAAAAATCATCAAAGGTTCAAATTTGGCCCATTGTGGCATAAAAGGCTTCCACACTTCTTGGAAGGCACAATTGAAAATCTTCAAGGCACCATGATATTACATGACCAAAGGTCAAACGCAAATTATATGGGACTTAGCACACTTTATATGTTTCATGTTTTGAAGGACCTAATAAATTTTAAAATAAGGCATCAAGACTTCAGGCATAAAAATGCCTAAGTCATAAACTTATCATCGGCCCCCATTTTGCATTAACATGTGTTTCATTTTTTAAAACATGGGACAAAATTCCCATCGGTCATCAAAATAGGGTCAAACCCTAAGCAACAAAAGATGAAAAATGTGAAAAAAAACATCATTTTACCATTGAGCATTTTGGCAGAGACATGCTACTGCCATAGGGTTTGGAGTTTTGCATAGAAAACGGTGTTATCTAACTGGTTTTTGGCCAATTCTTTGATGGAAAGTGTATGGAAACATAGGTAAATACATTCATTTGGCAAAAAATTGCATTTTTCCACTTCTTTGGAGCCATTATTTGTGTTTTGGGCCACGGCATGTAGAGTAATTCTGACCATTTGTTTCATTTTATTCTTCTGTTGTTGTTCTCCACTTTTATAGCTGCCATGAGAAGCTTGAATGAAGCATTTGGTAAAAGAAAAAAAGCTTGAAAGTTGCAACAATGTGAGCAAAAGCAACAGGTACGCCTTGAATCAACTCCATTCCTCTAACATTTTGAGCAACAAAGCTCACTTCGAGCCTCCATTATGACTAATAAAGTAGAAATTGTTCATTTCCTTCTACATTTTCTTTGAAAGAAGAAAACCCCAATCTTTTCCATTATTTTTGAAGAACTTTTGCCCCTCAGGCCGCGGCCAAGAGGATAGAAGAATGGCTCTTTTTGTTTGTCATTTTGAGTCTGCACTCATAGCATCATACTTTGTGATCTACTTTTTAAAAAAACTTCAAATGCCTTCTGTAGCTCAACCCCCAAGTGGGTTTCTCCAAATTGTAACAAGATTGTGTTTCTCCATGAACATATGAACTAGGTTTTACACATACACTTCTTGTTTTTTAATATCTTATGAAGCTCTCCTTAATATTTTGTATTTGCAATTTCATTGCAAAAGCCCCAAGTGGGTTTCTCTATTTGAAGAAATTTATAATTCCTGTAAAAAAACCCCAAGTGGGTTACCTTCAATTCGTAGCAAGATTGTATTTTTACAAAAAAACCCCAAGAGGATTTTGGTGTTTTTGAAGGAAAAAACCCCTTCAAGTCATAGAAAATGAGATGGGGTTTTGAATGCTTGAGTTGTTCCTTTCTGAAAATAAATTCACCACCTTTCATCTTTGGTTTCTCTGTATTCTTTTTATCTTGAAACAAACCCAGCTGGGGTCCTTATTTGGAAAGAAAACCACCTTGCACTCTGCATTTGCATTTTTTGATAAACCCCAGATGGGTTTTCTATATTTGCATTTTTTTATAAACCCCATCATTAATTGAGTCATCTTCTAAGAATGCACTCACATCAGAAATGTGTTGCTCGTTGCACTCTTTTCTAAAATAGAATGACCATTGCAGCGATCTTGAATAGCTGATATGTTCTTATGTCCTTCACAATTGCATCAAAAAATGTTTATTTTGTCATTTCTACTCTATTCATTCCTATTAAATTCACTTATGCATGTGCAATCCACCTTTATTTCATCAACTGTAGATAACTCTTTTTGTAACTGAATGTGATTATCATGTTGCTCTATTGTTGTCTTTTTTATCATATGCTCCATTGCCTGAATGTAAGAATTTCATTATGATACGAAACTTTCAAATAACTTCTCTAATCGTTTAATATTAGAGACACATAAAATACGAGGCCAATAGGAATTCATGGTGGGTACTAAGAAATCAGCAGCCCATAGTCTTTCCTTTCCATAAAACTTTGCTAACAATACTACTTATTATCATTCAATACTCCTCCAACCTTAATGTATTCTTTGACTTGTACTTTGTCTTTTATAACTATGAAGGTTTTAACAGGGCTGTCATAATAGATCTACCCATATGAAGATTTATTGTTAGTACTCTTTCATATATTCATCACTGTACTGTCTCTGTGACATTGTACTACTATTTAGGTTAGCATACTGTAACATTGACCACCATGTAACTGTGCTCTCTATGCCTCTGCACTGTGAATCTACCTATTCCCATGCTTTTATCATTGTCAAAATTGAGATCCTCCATTTCAATCAATAAATTTATTGTCAACTGCACATATCACTTGTGGAGGTAATCTCTGGGTCTAAGAAACTCAAGAAAATGTAGATGAAAGTTATTGTTGATCATTATGTGACACTGAACAGGTAGTTGAAAAAACTTTACTACCCCTCGTTTCTTCTTCATCAGAGATGCAGTCTCTTGTGACCATCTCTTGTTTGCCTTCAGTAAAGTCAAAAGATATTTGTCTTTGTTGTTGTCTTGTATAACATGATTGGAATGCTTTCAAGCTTATCATATTCATAATCTAGAAGATATTACATGACTTTCATTTATCTCATTTTCTGATATGTTTAACTTAAATCCTCAAGGAATAATGAAGAATGAACTTAGCTTAAGCATGTTCACCCCTCCAAACACATGAGGGCAGCAAGTCATGGATCCTTTGATTTTTTTTTCATTTCTCTCTTCTGGCCATGATCTCACAAGTAGATTATAGAAAACAAGTAGCCATGTTACTTTTCCATGAAAACAAGTACCTTCTCATACTAGAATGTGACACTAGTTTCTCATATCATTCATGCATTAACTTTAGTAGCAGTGCCTCGTGCTTTCATCACCTCTGAGAGATTGCACTGAAAGTTGTATTCATAAGACAAGACTATGAATTTATATATGATATCGTTACCTTGAGAAAAAGCAACTAAAAACCCGCATGCACCAAATGCTATATAATATATGTAGTTGAAAACATCCCATTTGCCTCCAGTGATAAGCATTAGTAATTCAACACCATAAAAAGCACTTGTACCCCCTACAGGATGCCATTATATAACACTATCCTATTCACTTTGATCTCTTGTCCAGTGTGATTTGATTGATTCATGTGAGGTTGCTCCTTGTTGTTTATTGACTGCACTTTTCATTGCATGGCTTAGTCACAGTTTATCATTCACTACCAAAGTGAAAACATGGTTCACTTGCTCCCTTAATGGATGAAGTGACTACCCTTGTTGTCATGTAGCATACATTCATGATTGCCACCCATATACATGAGATCATGATTTTATCCATTGTTCTTGTCCTGTTCATGACATATAGCATGCATTTTTCTTTAGGGTTGTTCCAACCCTCATGACTTTCACAATGCTTGCTTCCCCGCATTTTTGCTACCCGATTTCCATGACAGTTGTTTACCTTTTCAATCATGTGCCACAATTAACATTGTCTCCTCACTTTGATCCTAGTGGGCAGACACATGTCACCTATGTCGATGACCTGAAAGCTGACCATCCTATGTGATGTGTGGTTGTCCAATAGGGTTAAGGTGAGAGGGACCTGACAATACTTTAGATTGCTCCCTCATTATTTAATAGATGCATAATTGAACTTGATGCATCTTTTGAATTTGATAATGAAATTTGATCAACTGGTGTGATTCCATATTCATTTAATGCATTAATGGCATGTATATCTTTAATCAAGTTGCTTAATTTTCTATTCCTCTCAAAACATCAGAGGGTAGCATGTTGAGCTCTACCCTCATGGGAGCCACATTTACCCCACATGTTGTATTTAACTGAATCAGAATAGTAACAAGACTTGTCCTAAATTTTGCGTATGAAGTAAACAAATTAGAAAATAGATGCATATTTTGGATGTGTTTGATGACTTCACTATTTTCCAGGACATCCAAGGTTTGCATGCTTATTTAATGCACTTAGGGATCAGTTTATACATGCATAGGTAAGTGTTCATGTAAGGTTTGATATCTTTCATTGCTTAGAGCATTGCTCTAATGACCTTGTGATTGTCATATGCAGGAGCTAGGAGCAGTACGGAGCTAGGAAAACACAAGCAACTTGGGGCAGCAGCAAGACAAGATGACACCTTAAGAACTAGTGATTCTCAGGCAACGATTGGTCTCCATCTTTATATGCATATTTTATTTGTTTACTTATTCATGTATAAACTATTCTTTATTTCCATTGAATAAGTAAAGTTAGTCCCTTGGCTTGTGAGGGACATGTGCACTTCATGATTATCAATAAAGATTACATTTGTAATACATATGGTTCTCTTTTCTCATTTGCTATAATTGCAACATTGGAATGAAAATGTAATCTATTTCATTTGAAAATCTCTTTCATGCATATTGAAATTAACTTAGCAGATTATGGTTTATCTTTTAAATGTTTAAACAAACAACACGAAAATAATAAACACTAAGTTTCCTGATTTCAGCTGAAAGATAAAAATCAAGTAACATTTTTGGTGACATTTGTTATATGTTTTCCTACAAAACATGAGACCAACTACCTAAGCTTATCCATTGGGAACGAGGTCACTCAGAAAGCTAAGATCAATTGAAAATAACATTGTAAATTGTTGTAACTCACTAAACCAGCATGAGACACTTTGAAAACTTATGAAAACCCCAACAATGCAAAATGAAAGCTACCACCTAATTGTGCAAAATAACACTTAGGGAAAACTAAAAAACATCTAACTAATGTGCATCAACACTTAGAGGAAACAAAACCTACTCTAATTTGTACAAGGCAATTTTTAGATCATACCTCAAAATAGAGTTTGAGGTGTATCCCATTGACTAGGATAGGCACAGCTTCTCCATCCATTGATGACAATTGAAAAGAATTATGCTCTTTGCACTCAATAATGACAAATGGGCCACTCCACATGCTATCAAATTTAGTATGCTTTCCAAGCTTGCTCTTTAATTCATCCCATTTGAGAACAATATCTCCCTCTCTGAACACTCTAGGTGTTGCTCTTTTATCAAACACCTTTGTTTAGAGTTGATGTAGCTCCATTGTTTTCATGGATCTATCTCCGGTTTCATCCAGCTCCATGAGCTATGCATATCAGACAACCATTGGATCTTCCTCTTCAAACATTTCAACCCGGTTCATTATGTCAAGAGTTGGAAGCTCAACTAATAAAGGCAACCTTGTCTCTTTACGATATTCCAGCATATAAGGGGAGTTCCCAATGGACTTCTTTGGAGTTATTCTATCTTCCCATAAGGCAGATTTTAACTTGTTATGCCAAGTTCTGTGGTTATCCTCCAAAATCTTGTTGATGATTCTGATCAGGTTCTTATTGGTTGATTCATCCAAACCATTACCTTGAGGGTAATAATTTGATGAGGTATTCATTTGAATACCATTCTTTATAGCCTAATCACTAACTCTTAAACCAACAAACACCAAAGCATTATCAGAAATGATTGATTCAGGTACCCCAAATCTGGTTGCTAAATCATCATAAAAGTTTAAAACAACACTTTCATTGGCTTCTTTCAAAGCCATTGCTTCAGTCCATTGTGTGAAGTAATTGGTTGCAATAAGTACCCACCTGTGACCTACACTTGAAGGTGGGTTAATGGCACCTATAAAATCAATGCCCCATCTCATGAAGGGTTGTTCTACTTGAATGGGCTGCAATGGTAAAACTAGCAACCTCTCTTTGCCTACAAAAATGGCACATTTTACACACTTTTGGGCCCAAGCATGGGAATCCTTAAACAAGCTTGGCCAATAATAGCCATCTCTCATTATTTTTCATGCAATTGTTCTTGGGGAAAAATGACCCCTAGCAATTCCATCATGGAACTCATGAAGTACTTTATCAACTTGATGTTGATCAATGCATCTTAAGAGGACACCATTAAGGTCCTTTCTAAAAAGAATGTTTCCAATCAGCACATAAGGAATAGACTGCAATCTGAAATACCTCTATTTGGCTTTATCTAAACCTAGTGGACACTCACTAGTTTGCAAAAAATGAGTCATATCTTGCACCCAACCTACATTTCTAGTTGATGCATTAGCTGCAAGCTCGTTATCAACAACCAAAACTTCTTATGTTTCTGCATTTTCTTCATTTTCATCCTTTTTAGCTAGTTTTCACACAACCATTTACCCCTGACAAGCTTCGTTACCTTGATATCAGCATCATTCTCCATAACTTTTGTAATCCAACCAACCCTCTTTTCGTTCAGGTCCCTGCTTAACAAGAATTCCTTCACATTGGGGTGAGCAACCATCAAATGCACTTTGTTGTTAGAAATTAGAGGTTTAAATTTCTTCAAACTTCTGATGGAAGCAAGCACATGTTTCTCTACAAAAGTATACCTTTTTTCATACTCTTCTAAACATTGACTAAAAAAAGCAATTGGTTGCTCTAGGCCAACATCATTCTATTGTACCAGCATCACAGAAAGGATATCAATGCTGGAAAAGGCATATAAAATTAAATCTTTTGAGAAGTTCAGGTTTACCAAAGTAGGAGTTTCTGATAAAGCCTCCTTTATGAATTCAAAACCATGTTTGGCCTCTTTGGTCCAGCTGAAACTGGCATTCTTTTTCAACATGGTAGTTAGTGGTTTCAAAAGATTTGCAATATCAAGAATAAATCTTCTAACGAAATTAATTTTGCCAAGAAAAATTTGCAGCCCCTTTTTATGGCTACGTAAAGGAAGATCCAAAATGGCACTTACTCTTTCTGGATCAATGGTGATCCCCTATTTTGACACAATATGTCCTAAAATATTTCCTTCATGGACAACAAAGATACATTTTTTTGGGTTGAGGGATATACCATACTCCCTACACCTCTCAAATACTTGTTTCAGATCTGCAAGGTGTTCATTAGCCTTCTTTGAAAATACCATTACATCATCAAGGTAAATAAGTACAAGTTTGTGAATCAAACCTTTAAATGACATGTCCATTGCCCTCTGAAATATGGCACCAACATTGGATAGGCCAAATGGAATCCTTTTATAAGCCATGGTGCCCCATTTTGTGGTGAAGGTAGTCTTGTACTGATCTTCATCTTTGACTAAGACTTGGTTATAACCTAAATAACCATCAAGCAATGAGAATCTTTCTGAACCAGCTACAATTTGTAGAATCTACTCCATGTAGGGCAGCAAATAATGATCCTTTAACGAGGCTCTATTGAGGTCTCTTTAAAATCAACACACAACCTAATTTCACCATTTTTCTTTCTAACCAAGACAAGGTTAGAGACCCATGAGGTATGTTTGATTGGAATAATGATGTCTCCCTCAATTAGTTTAGTCAACTCTTTGACCATGAGAGGCTCAAGTTTGGGGTTTAAAGGCCTCTGTTTCTGCCTGATAGGTTTTGAGTTTGGCTCAAACTCTATGGTATGTTGGGCAATTTGGGGGTCAAAACCTTTTAAATTAGAATATTCCCATGAAAATACATCTTGAAACTCTTGACAAAGAGCAATTAAAGCTTGCCTATCTGCATGGGAATAGATTTTACCGACTTTAAGGAGCTTACCTTTGAAAATTTCAAGCTCCTCATAATGTTCTTCTTTGACCTGCATGCTGGTCTTACTCTTTTTTAGTTAGTCATCTGTGCTAAAAATGGATTCCAAGGTGACTAGACCCTTGGGCATTTTGTTAGACTTCAATTGGATGATCTAATCATCATATTGTTGCTTGATCTTCTCTTGGTTGACTACTGCAAATTCATCTTCTTCCAGCATAAAGCTCAAGCCCTATTCATCACTCTCAAAAACTTGCCAATGAACGTTATTATCCAGAATAGAAGGTCTAATAACTATTTTAACAATATGGCTGCAACTTTTCTTTCCTAATCTCACTTGGAATATCAACTTGAGCATCTATTGCAACCAATCTATCAGCATGCCTATTTTGATCCCTAGGAATAGAAACTAGATTGAAAGAATCAAACTCTTCTATCATATCCCACACCCTGTGTTTGTAATATTTTAAGACATCATTCTTGGTGACATGCAGACCTCTCACCTGATTGATGGTTAATTCACTATCACCATAAACTTGCAAGCATCCAGTCCCTCTTTTTCATGCCCATTCCAAGCCTTGCATTAGACCTTTGTATTCAGCAGTATTGTTAGTACAAGAGAAAGCAAATCTAAAAGCAAAGTAATATTTGTTACCTTGTGGGGACACAAGCATTGCACCCCCATCGACACCATTCTTGCTTCGAGAATCGTTAAAGAACATCTTCCATAGTTCACCTTGTTGATCTAACTATTGTCCCACCTCCTTTTCAAGGTTTGGAATCATTAAATCAAGTTCATGTAGCACATAGACACCCAAACCAGTCTCTTCAATGTTATCATTTGGGTTGTCAATGATATTTTCTGCTGCCCACTCATTTAAAAGCGTATCTGGTATGCTTTTTTCTTGCAATTCTTAAGCAGTAGCAAGTTCATTATCATCAAAAACAACACAATTAGCGTTAACAACACTTGGGACATATGGTTCAATGTGATCTTTAGCAAGTAGCTCATATTTGATGACTACTTTAGTCCCATATCTCATTATGAATACCATGTGGGACCAATCTGATGACAAATAACCTCCTATCTTGGCAATGAAATCTCTTAACAAACATAAGGCAAAATGTGGTGGTAAGTCAATGACTAAAATATCTTGGGGAATGGAGAAATTGGGGTAGGCATGTAGGGTAAGGCTTAAACCTTTGATAACACCTACAATGTTAATGGTTGTCCCATCAAGTTGGACAACTCCTTTCTCAAGAGGCTAATATTTCAGTCCTAACTTATTGGCAATCTGTTTGCGCATGACAGAACTACTTGCCCCTGAATCCACCATGCAATTGTGAACTAACTTATCTCCTATTATCAAGGATACATAAAATGGGGTGGTTTGACATCCTTACTTGGTTTTTTATTGCTATCTTGAGGTGCATTTTCCAAGACAACCTTGGTTTGACCTGTAGGTATGCCATTTGAAACACCTAAATCAGCTAAGGCAGATTGTAACAAGTCCTTTTGACTAGGAATAGATAAAGAATCCCACATTGTCATATTCACATTCATCTTTTTCATGGATTCAATAGTGTTGAAATTTGTGGCAGTGTTTACCTTTTGATGGGCCCTTGCAATAGCAGGGTCTGTCTGTAAGTGGGCTGGTTAGGGTTGGTTCCCAAGCTGTCCACCACAATGCCTTGTGAATTTCTTTGCAAAATGTATGTTACATGAGGATTGGAAGGTCCAACAACTTCCTTGTCTTTATTTGTTGCTTGTCCAATCTCGAAAGCTCTCTTTTTGGCTGATGTGTTAGCTGCTATTGGAGAGCTATCACTATTTACTCCACAAAACTCCTTTCCTTTCCAATTCAGGAGAGTTGTGTCACTTGTATGGAGCTCCTTTTGTTGCTATGATTCACCATTAGACACATCTTGCACACCTAAGACATTTTGAACCATCAATGCTTGATTTATGACACCATTTAAACATGTAGTTTGATAATGGGTCTGGTTGCAAGGATAGCACCACTCATATTCTGCTGCAAGGTTGTTTTGAACAAGTACCATATCTCTGGTTGCACTGATTGGAACTGGATTGTATGGCTAAAAAGGCCTCATATTCATATTTTGTCATGCACCTTGAAATTTTCCTTGATATGGTTGCTTGTTAGCTTGAAATAGCTGGCCTTGACCTTGATTTTGAGGCTACCAAGGCTTGAACCCTTGAAATTGCTATTTTTTAATGCTTACCAGCTGATTTCCAAAAGTTTGAAGCAAATTTTCAATTTTTTGTTGGCTGCTTTTAATTTCCTATAACTCTTGAGATGGTCCTTGGGCAGCAATTTCTGGGCTAATAGCAGCTAGTAAAGGGGCTATTTGAGGTGTTGGAAAAGTTGTAGGAGGTTGAATATCAAGGAAAAAAGGCATAAGAGGCCTAGGAGAAATCCTTCCAACTTGTAGTAGGCTATTTTCTACCCTTACAACTCTATCATAGGCTATTGGTAATGTATTTCCACGCATAGACTATATTAAAATAACAACTTCACTATTTAAGACTCTCAAAAAATAGAGAAATACATACTCAACTAGAGGCCCTGTGGGCTTTGAAATTCTATCACACGTTCTTTGAAAACGGAAATTAAAGTTTGTTATCTATTCATGAGGATCCTGTTTAATGTGGGTAAGTTGCTCCACCAATGACAAGTTGTCTTACTTGTCTTCAAACTACTTGCATAGCACCTCTCCTAATTCATCCCACATTCTGGTGGAATTAACTGCTAAACTCCTGAACCATTGGAGTGCTTTACCTCTAAATGATGTTGCTAGCAACCTCAAAGCAACATTTTCTTGAGTTATGTGATGTACCAAACACAAATTTGAAATATCTTTAATGTGTTCAACTGGCGTGGTCTGATCTTCACCTAGAAAATATGGCATACTTTTAAGAGCATCCATTGGAATGTCGTCATGTTGAGCCAATTGAAGTAGACTGCCACCATTAAAGGTGACAAAAACCTAATTTCTTGGAAAAACCATATTTGGCACCAAGTTTTGTTGCCTTATAGGGCTAGAAACTCTCACTGCAGGTGGAGTTGAAGTTGTCATTCTTGATGAAACAACAACCTTCTTTGTTGGCCTGCCTCTCCTACGAGGTGGTGAAAGTTGTAGATAATCAAATAGGAAAGAGTTTCCCCTTGTCTGATTTTTTCAATATGCTACTACAACATTGGTCTGTTATCAATTTCCACATTCATAGCCGCCAGATATGCTTGTGTGACCTCCTAAAGGCTAATACATTATTGGCTGCATATCAAAACCAAAAAATAGATGTATTTTTCTAATATGAAATGACTAGAAGGGTCCCACTGGGCGTGCCAAAACTGTTAGGGATCCAAATCTCCACCCTAATGCAAAGTTTTCATATGAACTTAGTAGGTTTAGATGTAACATAGGACTGCTTTCAGGTTGTGGGTGTCCTATTTGAAAGCAAACCTCCAAATTATGGGTTGTCTCCCCTTTTGATGCCACCTAGCTACTGATTTCTAAGGTAAAGGGTAAGGAATGTATGAGAATGAACCTAAACTAAAAATACCTAAGGTGATACACCAAAAAATAACCAAGACCTGATAACATCCTATCACATTCAAATAAATATCATCGAAAAAAAAATTTACACAACTCACTTCCATATGCATTTCACAATAACAATTTATAAGATGGTTTTTTAAACAGGATCTTTAGAAGGAAACAAAAATTTCTCACAACTAACTGCACTATTAACTAACACAACTTATAACCTATTAACATGCATTTTCTGCTAAACAGATGTCTAAACATGAGACAAGTTTGCAAGGAAATGTAAATTTCACAAGTCAAACTAATCAATCACTAACAACATACCATGAAACATGAAATGAGAAGGTAAAATATTCTATCATATTAATTCAAAGTTACTCACTGTATAGCAGTCCATCTGAGTTACAATACTACTCCATGCTAAAAAATAACTCTAAAAATCAAAGATATCACTCTGCTGGAAAGAAAGAACTAACTCCAAAATGCAAAAATAAGCTACTTAAGCCAAAACCCATCAAAACCCCTCACACATGTCCATCTAGAAGGTTCTGGTCAAATGAGGCACAAAATCCAAAAAAGAACCTTCCAAAATCACTCCAAAAAGCCTCTAAAATGGTGAAAAGTCAAGTTCAGACTCAAGTCATGCCAAAAGTGTGACAAAACTCCCTCCAAAGTAGCACATGTTTCTCCAAAATAGTCAAATGCTTCACCCCCACACTCTCCTCATGTCTACAAGTCATCATTTTGTCTCCTAGCTCTAACCCATGCAATATGTGTGTTCTGAAAACACAAGACTCAAAAAGGCATTAAAGATAATAACTTGATTAGGTGATTCATAATACACCACTTAATCAAGTTATTTTACATTTCAAAACAAAATACAAGAGGGCTCCACCACCTCTTTGAATTACATTACATTTGCAATAAAAAGACATAATAAAAGTGATTTACAAATCACTTAAATAATATCTTTATACTTTGTAATAAAATGCAACATAAAAAGTTATATCAAAATGCTTTCGAAAAGCATTAAACAAGGCCACACACTGGTCAATATTATCTGGTTTTCAAAGGCAAAATCAAAGGTTCAAATTTGGCCCATTGTGGCATAAAAGGCTTCCACACTTCTTGGAAGGCACAATTGAAAGTCTTCAAGGCACCATGATATTACATGACCAAAGGTCAAAGGCAGATTATATGGGACTTAGCACACTTTATATGTTTCATGTTTTAAAGAACTTAACAAATTTTGAAATAAGGCATCAAGACTTAAGGCATAAAAAATGCATGTCATAAACTTATCATCAGCCCCCATTTTACATTAATATATGTTTCATTTTTTAAAACATGGGAAAAAATTCCCATTGGTCATCAAAATAGGGTCAAACCCTAAGCAACAAAAGATGAAAAATGTGAAAAGGAACATCATTTTACCATCGAGCATTTTGGCAGAGACATGGTGCCGCTATAGGGTTTGGAGTTTTGCACAGAAAATGGCGTTATCTAATTTTATTTGGTCAATTCTTTGATGGAAAGTGTATGGAAACACAAGTAAATGCATTCATTTGACACAAAATTCCATTTTTCCACTTCTTTGGAGTCATTATTTGTGTTTTGGGCCACAACTTGTAGCGTAATTCTAACCATTTGTTTCATTTTTTTCTTCTGTTGTTGTCCTCCACCTTTATAGCCTCCATGAGAAGCTTGAATGAAGCATTTGGTAAAAGTAAAAAAGCTTGAAAGTTGCAAAAATGTGAGAAAATTTTCTAGGTACGCCTTGAATCAACTCCATTCCACTTAGATATTAAGCAACAGAGCTCACTTCGAGCCTCCATTATGACTAATAAAGTAGAAATTGTTCATTTCCTTCTACATTTCCTTTGAAAGAAGAAAACCCCAATATTTTCCATTGTTTCTAAAGAGCTTCTGCTCCTTCAGGCTGAGGCCAAGAGGATAGAAGAATGGCTCTTTTTGTTTGTCATTTTGAGTCTATACTCATAGCATCATACTTTGTGATCTACTTTTTAAAAAATCTTCAAATGTCTTATGTAGCTCAAACCCCAAGTAGGTTTCTCCAAATTGCAACAAGATTGTGTTTCTCAATGAACATATGAATTGGGTTTTGCACATACACTTCTTGTTTTGAATATCTTATGAAGCTCTCCTTAATATTTTGTATTTTCAATTTCATTGCAAAAGCCCCAAGTGGGTTTCTTTTTTTGAAGAAATTCATGATTCCTGTAAAAAAACCCCAAGTGGGTTACCTTTAATTTGTAGCAAGATTGCATTTTTACAAAAAAACCCAAGTGGGTTTTGGTGTTTTTGAAGGAAAAAACCCCTATAGGCCATAGAAAATGAGATGGGGTTTTGAATGCTTGAGTTGTTCTTTTTGAAAAGAAATTCACCACCTTTCATTTTTGGTTTCTCTCTATTCTTTTTATCTTGAAACAGACCTAGCTGGGGTCCTTATTTGGAAAGAAAACCCACCTTGCACTCTGCATTTGCATTTTTTGATAAACCCTAGATGGTTTTTTGTATTTGCATTTTTTTATGAACCCCATCATTAATTGATTCATCTTCTAAGAATGCACTCACATCAGAAATGTGTAGCTCATTGCACTCTTTTCTAAAATAGAATGACCATTGTAGTGATGTTGAATAGCCGATATGTTCTTCTGACCTTCACAATTGCATCAAAAAATGTTTATTTTTTCATTTCTGCTCTATGCATTCCTATTAAATTCACTTATGCATGTGCAATCCACCTTTATTTCATCAACTGTAGATAACTCTTTTTGTAACTGAATGTGATTATCATGTTGCTCTTGTGTTTGAGAACACCATCAACCTCTAAACAATGTTGGTCTATTGTTGTCTTTTTTATCATATGCTCTAGTGCTTGAATGTAAGAATTCCATTACGATATGAAACTTTCAAATAACTTCTCTAATTGTTTAATATTAGAGACACATAGAATAGGAGGCTACTAGGAATTCATGGTGGGTACTAAGAAATATGGAGCCCATAGTCTTTTCTTTCCATAAAACTTTGCTAACAATACTACTTATTATCATTCAATAATCCTCCAACCTTAATGTATTCTTTGACCTGTACTTTATCTTTTATCACTATGAAGGTTTTAACAAGTCTATCATAATAGATCTACCTATATAAAGATTCATTGTTAGTACTCTTTCATATATTCATCACTATACTATCTCCATGACATTGTACTCCTATTTGGGTTAGCATACTGTAACATTGACCACCATGTAACTGTGCTCTCTATGCCTCTGCACTATGAATCTACCTATTTCCATGCTTTTATCATTGTCAAAATTGAGATCCTCCATTTCAATCAATAAATTTATTGTCAACTGTACATATCACTTGTGGAGGTAATCCCTAGGTCTGAGCAACTCAAGAAAATGTAGATGAAAGTTGTGGTTGATCATTATGTGACACCAAACAAGGCAGTTAAAAAAACTTTACTACCCCTCCTTTCTTCTTCATCCGAGATGCAATCTCTTGTGACCATCTCTTGTTTGCCTTTAGTGAAGTCAAAAGGCATTTGTCTTTGTTGCTATCCTGTATGACATGATTGAAATGCTTTCAAGTTTATCATATTCATAATCTAGAAGATATTACATGATTTTCATTTATCTCATTTTCTAATATGTTTAACTAAAGTACTCAAGGAATAATGATGAATGAACTTAGCTTAAGCATGTTCATCCCTCCAAACACATGAGGGCAGCAAGTCATGGATTTTTTGATTTTTTTCATTTCACTCTTCTCGCCATGATCTCACAGGGAGATTATAGAAAAAAAGTAGCCATTTTCCTTTGTCATGAAAATAAGTATTCTTTGTCTTGAATACCTTCTCATACTAGTATGTGACACTAGTGTCTCATATCATTCATGCATTAACTTCAGTAGAAGTGCCTCATGCTTTCATCACCTCTGAGAGATTGCACTAAAATTTGTATTCATAAGACAAGACTATGAATTTATATATGATGCCATTACCTTGAGAAAAAGCAACTGAAAACCCTCATGCACCAACTGTTATATAATATGTGGCTGAAAACATCCCATTTTCCTCCAGTGATAAGCATTATTAATTCAACACCATAAAAAGCACTTGCACCCCCTACAATCTATCATTATATAACACTATCATGTTCACTTTGATCTCATTTCCAATGTGATTTTATTGATGCATGTGAGGTTGCTCCTTGTTGTTTATTGACTGCACTTTTCATTACATGGCTTAGTCATGGTTTATCATTCACTACCAAAGTGAAAAAAAGGTTCAATTGCTCCCTTAATGGATGAAGGGACTACCCTTGCTATCATGTAGCATACATTCATGATTTCCACCCATATACATGAGATCATGATTTTATCCATTGTTGTTGTCTTGTTCATGACATATAGCATGCATTTTTCTTTAGGGATGTTCCAACCCTCATGACTTTCACAATGCTTGCTGCCCCACATGTTTGCTACTTGATTTCCACAACATTTGTTTACCTTTTCAATCATGTGCCACAATTAACACTATCTACTCACTTTGATCCTAGTGGGAAAACACATGTCACCTATGTCGATGACCTGAAAGCTCACCGTCCTATGTGATGTACGGTTGTCCAATAGGGTTAAGGTGAGAGGGACCTGACAATACTATGGATTGATCCCTCATTATTTAAGAGATGCATAATTGAACTTGATGCATCTTTTGAATCTAATAATGAAAGTTGATCAATTCGTGTAATTCCATATTGATTTAATGCATTAATGACATGTATGTGTTTAATCAAGTTGCTCAACTTCCTATTCCTCTCAAAACATCAGAGGGAAACATGCTAAGCTCTACCCTCATGGGAGCCACATTTAACCCACATGTTGTATTTAACTAAATCAGAATAGTAGCAATACTTGTCCTAAATCTGCACATGAAGCAAACAAGTTAGAAAATAAATGCATATTTTGGATGTGTTTGATGAATTCATTGTTTTCCATGACATCCAAGGTTTTCATGCTTATTTAATACACTTAGGGATCAGTTTATACATGCATAGGTAAGTGTTCATGTAAGGTTTGAGATATTTCATTGCTTAGAGCATTGCTCTAACGTTGTTGTGATTGCCAAATTCAGGAGCTAGGAGCACTATGGAGATAGGAAAACACAAGTAGCTCAGGGCAACAACAGGACAAGATGACACCTTCAAAACTAGTCATTCTTAGGCAATGACTAGTCTCCATCCTTATATGCACTTTTTTTTTTCTTATTCATGTATAAACTATTATTTATTTTCATTGAATAAGTAAAGTTAGTCCCTTGGCTTGTGAGGGACATGTACACTTCATGGTTATCAATAAAGATTACATTTGTAACACATGGTTATCTTTCCTCTTTTTTTGTAATTGCAACATTGGAATGAAAATGTAATCTATTTCATTTGACAATCTTTTTCATGCATATTGAACTTAACTTAGCAAACTATGGTTTATGTTTTAAATGTTTAAACAAACAACACAAAAAGAATAAACATTAAGTTACCTAATTTCAACTGAAAGCTAAAAATTAGGTAACACTTCTACCAACTTTATCTTTAACTATCTGCTCTTTTCCTCTTCTTGTATACTCAAACTTACTCCTTTTTCCTTTCCTTTCACTTTGTCTCATTCAACCTTTTGTCTTTAGATTCTCTATCCCAACAATCTTGTGTGCCATCACTGTTTAACTTCTCTCTTTTTCTTGGACCGCTTCCTCTTCCTTTACTTTTGAATCTTTCTCTTGTCTTTGTCTTGGTTCCATCCTTTTCCTTTAGCTTTGTCTTCATTTATGAATTCTCCTTTCTTCACTTGTCTTTTCTTTTCCTTTTTCCTTCTCTTTATCTGCTCATGAAGTTCACTAATCACTCTTCTCATTCAAAAGGACACAGGAATTTCCTTTCACAGCTCTTATCTTTCCTCTAACCTTTTCTCACTCAAAGGACACAGGATTGTCCTTTCACATTGATTTTCTAAGCAATCTTTCCTCTTTCCCAACAATTCATCTTTGACCTTATTTGAACTTATTTTCTTCATCTTCTCATCTACTCCCATCAGTGGAGTACTCTTCAAACTGACTTTCATCTTCAACTAATGGTTGCAAACTCTTCAAGTGCTTTCACTAGGCAGTTATCCATCTCCCTCACTACTTCACCACACAAACTCAACAAACCATCCATCTTACCCAATAGTAGATCCTAGAAGATGCACCTACCACCCTTTCTCTCAGTGGCCTCACTCTCTTTGCACCTTCTACCCAACTTAATCTCCATTGTAGGATGGTGAACATAGACCTCATCCTTGTTTGTAACCAACACACTTCTCAGAACTCTTCCTCTCTACAGCTTTAAGATGGATCAAGCACCTACAACCAATCAACTCAACAACAACTCAACAAACACCATATCAGCTAGCTTTGATACCAATTGATGTAGAGCATCTACAAAACTCAACAAACCTTCAAGGGTACTTCTGACCCTAGTCACAAACTGAGAAGATCCACTCAAACAATCACCAAAATTTCACTTATCTTTTCAACAAAATTCATTCTCTTTCACTTGTTCCCATTTGGAAAAAAGACATCAATCACCCAATTTTGATTCTAAACAACTTTTATCAACATTAGTTTGATTTAATCAAAGCAAAAACCATGTGAGAAAACTCTGACTCAATCAACTTGATTAGCATGCACACCCAAATACCTTGTTCCCACTTTGCTAGAAGGCATCATTTTATCAATTCTTGTCTCTAAACTTCCTCCAAACCTCAATATATCTTTAATATCATCCCTTTGATATTATCAAAACAAAATCAATCACTTATATCTTTGTTTTCATAGATTCACACTTTCTTGCAGTCATAAACACAACTTGGCTAGTAAGTTTTCAAAGCTCTAAATTGGGTATATTTTGTAAACCACATAGAATCTCCACAAACTAATCACACTTTCAGGAACCCATTTTGACCAATTATAACATATCAAAAGCTTTGATAATATTGTTTTGAGAAATTTACTAGAACTATTGACTATCCCATGAAATAGGGCCCCAATTAGGCCTAAAATACAAAGCAAGTGCCTTTAATACCACTCCAAAACCATAATTAACCCAAAATAGTTTTAATTCAGGCTATAAAACCACCAATTCCATCATTTTTCTCAAGGAAACCATTTTCTATTGCATCAAATATTGAAACCCTCATTCTAGCTCAATTTGATCTAAGTAAACAAGGGTTTATAAAAATAAACTTTACAAACCTCTTGCCACCTTGAAAAAGCTTCAAAAATCCTTGAATAAGTGTGTACCAACTATACAAACTATCTCCCAACCTGTTTGAAAGCTTCTTCAACAATTTCTGATTTGGAGCCATCAAACTTTCATGGAAAACTCATAATTTTTTGAGAGAATAGCCACCAAACTCTGCATTTTTCCACCTTCCTACATCTGCACACACACACACACACACACCAAACACACACTAAAAACATCCTAAACTAACCTAATCCACCAATCCAACATGCCTAAATCAATGGAGTAGTGTTGAAATGTTGATTAGACTCTCAAACCCCTAAATGGAGGGTTTTAGACCAAGTCACCGTAAATTTGCTCTCAAAACCTTTATTCTTGATGAAATGACCACAAATCTCTTTCAAAAGAGATTTAATTCCTTACTTTATAAGATCAAAACAAAAACTTAGCCTATGAAGTACTAAATTGTCCATACAAGGACTGAAACTAGAGGAGAAAATGCAGATTTGTAGAAGAGAGTGTATTTAATTACAAAATTTTATTCAAAGATACAAATTTTGACTCTTGCTCACCCTTACCATGCCTTTAGAGATGTTTACAATCAGTTATGACAACTTCCCCTTCATCTCCCAATGACTAAAACTTCCTTTTACACATGTGACCCTTCATCTTCCTCTTGCATTTTTGCAATTTCTTGCACTTTTTCCCTTTTACATCTTTTGCAACTTTTGACATTTTTCCAAATTGACTTGATTTACCTCCTAGAGACCTAATGGATACTCAAACACATTTGAATAGGTCTTCACATGACCTTTTTACAATTTTTTACATTTGAAAATTCAAATTTTACAATTTTTCCTATTAGAGGCATTCAGTGCCCAAGGTGCTCCTACACCAGAGAAAGCTTAACATCATCATGGATTTTTAGGAACTTGCATGAAAGATGTGTAAACCTAATGGTTAGCATGACAAAAAATATGTGAAGTTTTTTTATCCTTTTATAAAATCATGTCCTTGGCATGAAATGGTCATCCAACCCTTTGGGTTGGTATTTCCCAATACATCACATTTGGTGAGCGCCAAATTTGGTGCTCACCAAATTCATTGCATTAATAAATAAAAAAACTTTGCTTTCTCTTTGAGTCTCTCTCTGCCACCTTGATAAGGCTTAGAGTTTATGGTTTATGATTGATGACGTATAGTCGAGGTTTTACCTTTCACTCCCTCTTTGCCTCCTCTCTTAACCAATACTTACCCTACTCTCTCTCAACCCTCTCTAGGTCTCTTCCACCCTCTCTACCTTGTCTCCCCTCCTTAGGGTTTAAGGGTTAAGGGATTGGGGTTTAAGGTATATGGTTGAGGGATTAAGGTTGAGGGTTTGATGGATAGGGTAGAGAGTTGAGGGATTAGGGTTTAGGGTTTAAGGTATAGGGTTGAGGGATTAGGATCAAGGTTCTAATGTATAGGGTAGAGGGTTTACAGTGAGGGTTCAAAGTTGATGGATTAGGGTATAGGGTTGAGAGTTTAATATATAGGGTAGAGGGTTAAGTGTTGAGGGATTAAGCGTTTAAGGGTTGATCGTTTAAGGGTTGAGGGCTGAGGGATTAGGGTTTAAGGTATAGGGATGAGGGTTTAATATATAGGGTAGAGGGTTGAGGGTTTAAGGGTTGATGGTTTAAGGGTTGAGGTTTGAGGGTTGAGGATTGAGGATTGAGGGTTGAGGGTTGAGGGATTAGGGTTTAAGAGTTGAGGGTCGAGGGATTAGGGTTTAAGGGTTGAGGATTGAGGGATTAGGGTTTAAGGTATAGGGTTGAGGGTTTAATGTATAGGGTTGAGGGTTGAGGGTTGAGGGTTGATGGATTAGGGTTAAGAGTCTAATGTATAAGGTAGAGGGTTCACAATTGAGGGTTTAGGGTTGAGGGATTAGAGCTGTTGGTTTAGGGTATAGGGTTGAGGGATTAGCGTTTAAGGTATAGGGTTGAGTGTTTAATGTATAGGATAGAGGTTTGAGGGTTGAGGTTTTAAGGGTTGAAGGTTGAGGGATTAAGGGTTTAAGGGTTGAGGGTTGATGGATGAAAATATACACCTTTACATTTTCACACTATGTTTGCATCCCTTAGTTAATTGGACTTAATTAAGCCTTTAATTGGCCCAATTATGCATTCACAAGCCTAGTTAATTTTGTTTTTGGAAATGGTAAACCATATTTAATCAATGCATACACTTAATTAAACATCTTGGAGAATGTGTCATGGGTTTTCCACGTAAAAATCTTGGTGTTCATGTGTTATGCGGTGTTTTGGTCTCTTTCATGTTTACATTTATTGCTACGATTAGATATGTTTTGATTATTGGTTGGATTATGACTAAATAGTTTAATAGATTACTAATTCACCCCCCTTTCAGTAATTTAGGTGTTCAACATAAGGCAATGAACTGTTTGAAAAAATGCATCAAAGAAATGTGGTCTCATGGTGATGGACTTCCATGACGATCAATTTTTCATGGCATTCCATCACCATGAGATCACATTTCTTTGAGGCATTTTTTCAAATAGTTCATTGCCTTGTCTATGTTATTGCTTACTATTATGCTTCGATAGATTTTTTCCAAGCATCCATAGTTTGTTCAAAAGCACCTATTTTAAGCTTTTAGCCATAGCCACAAGGTAGTGAACTATTTAATAAAATGCTTTGGTAGACATTTATGAAAAATGTGGTAGCATAGACAAAGTAGTGAACTGTTTGAAAAAAATACTTCGAAGAAATGTGGTCTCATGGTGATGGAATGCCATGACATCACCATGAGACCATATTTCTTTGAGGAATTTTTTCAAATAGTTCACTACCTTATCTATGCTATAGCTTACTATTATGCTTTGATATATTATTTTCAAGCATCAATAGCATAGACAAGATAGTGAACTATTTGAAAAAATGCTCGAAGAAATGTGGTCTCATGGAATGCCATGACAAGCAAATGCAATTGGCAGCAGCTCTTAGTTATTAGTTATGCAATGTGAAGTAATTGCTTAACTTCTTATATTGACTTTGTCAAAAACTATATTGTAATTGATTTTTTTTCATCTATCAGCATCTAGTTATTAGTTATGCAATGTGAAGTACTTTTTTGAGTTTGAAAGATGTGCAATGCAATGTAATCAGTGATATGAATATAAACTATACAAAATTCATTAGTTAAACTCTTTATTTTATTACTTGAGTGAAGCTTCAATTTCCACCTCCATCGAGAGGTGTTGTCATTAAATCTCTAAGATTAACCTATTCAACATCCAAAATCATAGATAAGAATTTCATACATATAACAATGTTATTCACATGTAATATTTATAATTATTTACTAGTTACATACCCCAGCAGTACACTTTGTTACATAATAAGGAGGTGGCATTTTGTTGCATAATAAAGAGGTGGAGGACAGCTGAAAACTAAATGAACACTATGACCCTAGAATTTCATTATATTCATTAAACTAATTTAGTTAATCTTTCATTTCAAAAAATAAATTTAATAAATTAAATTCAATGAACTTGCTAACATTTACCTGACTATCAAGGTTGAATACCTCATTGAGGAGGGAATCTATCATCACCATCTAATCAACTGTGTATGTACCTTGTGCACTTGCATCTTGACTATGTGTGGGGTCATAACCACAGGGTGTCCCACAAGCCTAAAAAATATGAGGTGGAACTCTATTTCCTGAAGACTCGCTTAACTCACCATGTGCTACAATACTAGCATGTTGTATGAGGCTCTAGGTCAGGGAACTAATTGACTATAGTTTCTTGACCTCAACACTCTCCTTCACAAAAGAAGGGTTATCCACATGCTCATATGCTAGTCTAGTGAGTGCTCATCTTGTTGGCCAATGTGGTTCAATACATGCCTCCACCTCTACCCTAGAAGTCCTACATATCAAAATAGTTTGGGATTTTATTGAGGATAAACTCATAATAGCATTTCCTCAAAAAATATTGTGGCATCTCATTGTTGTTGCATGGAGGATGGTCAAAAACCATTCACCACCTTTGCCAAAAATGGTTCTTTATCCCTTGGTGGTTGCACCAACAGATAGGTAACCTCTTGCTTGAAGGGTGTAAAGGTTGATTTGTCTTAGGGTTTGCGAATAGGGAACTTAAGTCAAATTTTGTAATTTTTTCATATTTCACTTGTTTATAGGATAATTTATCAGCATAAAATTGTCTATACTCTCTTCTCTTATTTGACCAACTAGTTATTTTCTTGCTAATTGAATCTACATTTGATAACATTGATTCAAGTGATTGAGCAAGTGTGGCTCTATGTGAGATTAAGCTTGCAGGATCTTTCAACTTTGTAATTATATCCTCAATTTATTTTTTGTTATTTTCAATTTTCCCCATTAATTTTTTTTGAGTTCCTAAAGCATATTGAGGAATTGTTGGAGGTGTTTGTTGGGGTTGTTCTTTAGCAAGTATTTTGGGTTGAGGTGAAGGAGGATTTTGAGGAGAAGGAGTTGCATTATCATTTCCTATAAATTAAATAAATTTATATAAAAAAAAACATATTAAATCTACCTATTTAGTAGCAAATTCACATAAAAAATAATCAAAAATTACTCATTTGACCTCCCCAATGTTGTGGCAGCATTTTGGTGAAGACTCAGCAAAAATTTGGCAAATAAATGACAAAGAATGAGATCTCCTAAAACGTGAGCGCATTCTTGAGGGTTTGTAGGTCGCAACTAAACAAGAAAATGCAAAAATGAAAATGAAAGAAAGTTTGGCCACTTTTTGGCCCCCCATCTTTCTGCACTTACCCAAAAGGAATACCTCTTTTACTAAGAAACAATCCTCCTCTTTTGTACAAAACTTTCCATCACCGTATATTGATTTTTTTATAACTGAGATGCCCCACATTTCCCTAATAACTTCTAAAGAGGAGGTTCTAGCAATAATTTTTTTTGTGTTGACTAATGGGATTCAATCACCCTTAGCTAATTAAAATCCCATGGAACCATGGAAAATTGTTCAAAATAAAAAAAAAATTGCAACAAAAAAAAATCAAATCCACACAATATGCACCTTTGATCCTATGTCGAATTGGGCAAGAATTCTTCAATTTTGGTTCAAGGAGATTCATCATGAGACTCCTCCTTTTCCTTTTTGGATTTTTTTATTTGTAATCACCCCTATTTATGGGTCTAGTGCATCATTTTCCCCTCTTTTTTAGAAAGGGCATTGTTCTTATGGTTGCAGTTTACCTAATCAAAAGCAATATTATTAATTGAGACAAAGATACAAACATTAATACCTTAATAAATTGTATAATCAATTATTAGTGAAAGATACATCTTATATAAATAAAAAACATACAAGGAAATGTTGGCTTCAAACACTTCTTAAAGATGTCAATAAGGAGAAGCAAATAATTAACTTTATTATGATATTACTATGGCAGCAACCTTAATAAAAAAACACATTCACTCATGCCTATTAAAACATGAAAAGCTTCATAATAAATATGATGTCGAGATTGCATATAAATGTGAAACCCTTTGAATATTTTATTATTTAGGAGGAAAAATAAATGTGAAACCTTTTAAATATTTTGTTATCCAGGAAAGCAAGATTTTTTCAAGAGAGTTGCCAAGGAGAATTATAGGGAGAGTGAATTTGAGGAAAGATGAGATTTTGAGACCCGAGTTGTTTTTGACCCTCTAAATATCATGTGGATATCACTAAATTTAAATAGAGAAAAAGGGAGATGGAATCAAGAGAAAATCCTTGTTCTTTGCTCCTTTCTATTTCAAGAAAGGCTATTAAAATAGGGATACCAAATAAGAAGGAAATTTACTTTAATGCTTTGTCAGAAAGGGTTGTATAGTGCTCCTTAGAATGTTTTTTCTTCAAACTATCTTGATAAGGCTAGTATATTTTGGCCATTAGGTTGTATGCTCTATTTTAATTGTCTTTAACTTCTTAGGTTGTTGTAATGATTGTCTAATCTTATATTGTAGTTTTTATATTACTTGCTCTTTATGGTTGCTCCTTAACATTCATTAAACTTTGTTGACCTATTTTTCTTTTTTCTTTTTAAAAGGGTTAATACCATATCAAAAACCATACCTTCACTCTTATAAAAAATGTCAAATAGTTATTAATTTTATAATAAACTTAATACAATCAAATATAAAACATAAACAAAATCCACTTGCACTAACAAATATTTTAGAAAACAACTACATATGATCAAATTTAGTACTTATAAATAATTTCTTGCTAATTAAAAAATACTTAAAAAAATATAAATTGTATTGGTTATAGAACTATGATTGTCATTTGCACCTTGCTTATTTTATCCTTGTGTTTAAGAGGAAATTGTTGTGTAGTAGATGACAAATTTAATAATTTTCTCTCAAAATCATTATATTTCCACATACATGTATTGCTAAAATTAGTAAAATCACTTGAATTGATGCACACATATTTAATTGGTTTGATTGTTATTCTACTATTGGTATCTACAAATACATCTGAGTTTGAGATGGGCTCTCCTACTATTCCTGCTCATTTTCCATTTATTGAAGGGGTGCATGGTTCCTCTGCATCTATTGTTGGTGCACCATTTGTCTATAGGTCATCTACTACTATTGTTTGGTGTTTCATAGGTGTGCTTCCTATTTTTAGTGCACTATATGTCATGAGATCATCTGATATTGTATTTATTTTGTTGCTAGTGTGTGGTATGTTGCAGTTGTGGTGTTGCTTGTCAAGGGTTTATCTATTGTTGTTGTTGGTGTGTCATCTACTTATGGTACATTTCCTATTGTTTTTTCATTGGTGATGGTGTTGTGATCACACCCAAGGTTTTTTCACCTCCTACAATTGATGGTGTCAAGTTTATTTTCAAAACTCTCCTTGGTTCCTCTATTTCCACTCTCATTGGTGTGGCAAATCCTTCTACTGCTAGTGCCCCCCTTTGGTGTTTGCTTTTGTATTTTGGCATATATTTGCTTAGACAACTATATTTTGTGATATTTTCCCTTTGAGGGAGAAACCTTATCCTCTTTGTTGTGTCAAATCATCCTCAATGGTGGTTTGTGGCCAAGATGTGGTAGAAAATGAGGACTTCTACCAATGAGGAGTTTGGTGTGCAGATTCTTCGATCTTTGGCCTTCTCTTCCTAATCTTCACAAATGAGTATTGGATTCCTTAAGGCCTCTTGTGGTGGGTAATATTGAGGCATTCCCCTATGCTAAAGACTTTTTATTGCCTCTTCTGAGGACATGAATTTGGTGTTGAGCAAGCTATGGACTTGGGGAGGAGCACTCTCTCTTCATTAATCCTTGGTCAACCTCCTTTAACCCTCTTACTAAGCCACTAAATGTGCACCTGGTGTGGGTTAGAATTTTGAACGTCCCTCTAATTTTTTGGGAGGTTTCATGTTGTGAGGCCATAGGAAACTCTATTGGTCACTTTGTGAAAGTCAATGATTCTAGTTCCTACATGAGGCACTCTACTTTTGCTCACATTTAGTGGATATTGATATCTCCAAGTCTCTTCACAGGGATGTGGTTTTGATGGTTAGTGACAAGAATTGGACTCAAACTCTTGATTATTAGGGCCTCTCCTTCAAATATCATTGATGAGTCTCCATTGGTCACTTGGCTATAGATTATCCTCTCTTGTGTCACAAGTGCTCTACTACATGGTGGAAGGATGTTAACAAATATCACATAAATATTCATGCTCTCAATTCTCCATCAAGTGAATCCTCTCATGAAGAGGATGATACCTTTTCTTCCAATGCAGCTTTGACATGGCCCTTGAACCCTATGGAGTATCCTTCTTCCCTAACCTCATAAATTGATTTTCCCTTAACTTTAAACCAAATCTAGACTACTCATGTCGTAGATGGACACTCTTCACCTCACAATTATGTGGTTCTTTCCTCACATGTTGATGGGCTCTCCATGGGTGAATTCCCCTTGCTTCCCCTCATTTTGAGAATTTGGATGCTAGTGTCTCCTAGACTATTGTAAGAAGGACAAAGAAAGATCTTTCTATATCAATTCCCCAAACTAATGTTTGAGTGTTGGGTGAAAGGTCAGCCCATTCTAGGAATGATATTGTCTAAGAGAAACCTCAAGGATCCCAACTCTTTAATTCACTTGTTTTTGTTTTTAGTAGCTTGGTTATTGATGTTCCTCTCTTTTGGTTTTGTTATTTCTTTGTTATATCTAGCCAACTTGGGCTTGTTTTTCCTTGTCTTGTTGGAAACTTTGTAAAGGGTTGAAACTCTAGTTTCTTTCTTACTTTATTCTTTTTATGGTATTTTTATACAAGGATATAGGCCCTTTCAAAATATCTACTTATCTTAATCAAAAAAATTAGTGTCAACAAATTATTAAATTTTGAAATGGCACTCCTACCTCTTCCTGAAACCTTCATGCCTAGTTCATCACCTTTCTTGTTGCCACATCCATTGCTTAGTGCATGTTCTGGTGTTGGAAGTGATATAGGCATTGCTCCTCTCTTGGTTGAGGGATCCTCTCTTGAGGCTCTCATGTCACCTGTGAGTACTATATTGGTCACTAATGGTGGCATTGGCTCAATTTCAATTGTTCAAGTTGGATATTTTGGCTCTATTAATAGCAAAGGTGATGTGGTTGGTAAAATTATTACTTTCTATAAAATGTTTATTGTGATCAATGCATTATTGAGCCTAATGCTCCTAGCTTGAATTATTTTCCACTATTTTTCCTAGGTGTCTCTCTTGCACTTGGTGTCAACCCAAATTCATTTTTTCTTACATTGGTGGCTAGATTTATGGCAGCTACATTTGAGTTGGAATTAGTAACATTGTCAAGGAACAGTTGTCTTTGTTACCCTTCTACTATTAATCTATAATTGTGTGGATGAGTTGACAAACCTTTGTGTCCATTGTTGGTTCTAGGATTTCTTTCCCTCATAGGTATAAACTATAACCCATCCCTTGTGCACAATCTTACCTTGTGGTAGTTTGTGGGTAGGATATGTTGAAAAACTAGAATTTTATCTATGTAGGGGCTTGGTTTTGTAGAAGAGGGGAATTTGCTACTCACGAGTTCTCTCCATTCAGAAAACCTCATAGGGTGAACTTCCCTAATCTACCTTAGGAACAATGTCGAGAGTTTCAGAGTCTGAAAGAGTAGGTCACAGAGAATTTTTGGAATGAACCAACAAGCTCTCAGCCAAAGGATAGAAGCACCAAATTCGGACGGCAATGCGGCATGCTAGCATCCCAAAGGCGCACTGGCATCTCGTACGGACTAGAGAATGATTTTATCACAAAAAACACTTAAGTGGCTACTTCTATTCTGATTATTGAGAAATTACAGAATGTGATAAAGTAATAGAACGTGATAGAAATGAAAGTAAAGCAAGGTAAATGATAAAGAGAGAGAGAAAGAGAAAGGAAATAAGATGCTCACAACCTCGTAAGTAATGAAGCCTCCCATATGTGAATGTCTTCAATACCTGCAAGTGTGATATTTGGAGAAAGTGTTGGGGCTGTATAGGGTTTTTCCTCAGTCAAACCCATGTTTTGGTGTTCCCACCTCCACAGACAGCCAAGAAGATAGAGAAAAGAGTGAAAGTGAAGGAAGTGTGTGGTGAAAGAAAAACCCGCTCAAGAGTAGAAACCACACCACAAGAAGTGTGTGGTGAAAGCAAAACTTGCTTAGGAGTAGAACCCACACCACCAAGTATGAGTGATAAAAGCAATCCCCACTCAAGGAGGAAAACATGTATCATGAAGTAAATATACAGTAGATAAGGGATATGAAATCCCCAAGATGCTCACAAGCATGAAGCAAGGGAAATAGAGCTGAAAAGAGTTTTCTAAGGAGAGCTTGTGAGAGCTTGAAGTTGCTACAACAAGCTATATGGAGCTATGCAAGCAAAAGTTGAAGTGTAGAAAGCTACAGCCAAAGTTGGAGTGAAGTTGGAATTAGAAGAATGGAGCTAGAAAATGAAGTCCCTTAAATGGAGTGAAAAGACATCTTTTAAAGAGAGAAAAGAAGCAAAGGGAACTTTCTCAGGCGATTACACAGCATCTTGAGCCATTACCATCGACCAAAGGTAAGGACAAGTAGCAAGCATGCTAAAAAATGGTTGTTTGAGCATTGAAACATTGCAAGACGCTAATGCGGCACACAGATTTCCATGCGAGGTGATAGTGTTTGGACACATCATGCTACAAAACAACATGTGTAGGAAAATCCCAAAGTCTGATGCAAAGCAGACACGCGAGAGTGGCTACTAAAAAGGGTTGTTGGAGCATCCTGAGAAGGTAAAAAGGCTAATGCAGGGGCTAAAATGAACCTACTCAATATGCTAAGGGAGTGGACACTAAAGCGAAAGCAAGAATATGTGTAAAATTGCAAGGGGTGCAATTTTACGACTGTACGTTTTTCCCCTACTTTAGCGAGTATATGAATCTACATTAATATGCATGCTAAAGGAAATCTACAAAACATAAATAACATCATATGCCAAAAGGATATTGTAGAGGAAGCAAACAACTCTTTGAACCACAAAAGCATGCCTCTAGTATGAAGATCTAAAAAACTAATACATTAGACAAGAAAAAAAACTTGCACCAGATAGCAATGTTAGAATATAAAAAGCTAAAGGATTCGAGTCGGCAAAGTAAAGAGACCTCGATAGAATGTTTTCTCAGTACTATGCATCATCTCCAAATTAAGAAATTACTCATAGAATAATTCTAAGGTGAAGAGAGGAAGGGTGTATACTTAGGATGAAGAAAATGTAGATCTTTGATCTGGTATACGCAAGTTGAGAAGAAAGAGATAAAAATGAAATGGATGCAAGAGTGATAATAGTAATCTAGCCTTAAAGAGGAAAACCCATATCACAAAATTTAGGTGATAAAAGCAATCCCCGCTTGAGGAGGAAAACCTGTATCACCAAAGATAGGTGATAAAAGTAATCCCTACTAAAGGAGGAAAACCCATATCACCAAAGATAGGTGATAAAAGCAATCCTCGCTCAAGGTGGAAAACCTATATTACCAAAGATAGGTGATAAAAGCAATCCCTACTCGAGGAGGAAAACCTGTATCACCAAATATAGGTGATAAAAGCAATCCCTGCTCGAGGAAGAAAACCCGTATCACCAAAGATAGGTGATAAAAGCAATCCCCGCTCAAGGAGGAAAACCCATATCACCAAATAAGGATGTAAAGGAGCTCTACAGGTTCTCGGTCTTGCAGAGCAAGACAAATCAAAGAGTCTTGTGGTTGCTACAAGCTGCATTGCAGGAAAGTCATAGAAAAGATAGGTCTAGTCAGGCTGCCCCCAAGCTAGACGCGAAGATATGAAATAGTTCTAGTCAAGTTTCCCCCAAGCTAGACATGAAAGAATCCATTTGAGATAAATACTTTCAAAGGGGATCCCTCAAGAACCCTTCAAAAGGAAGAGGGGGGTCCACTCAAGGGACGCTTCTTTTGAAAGGCATAGAGAAGAGAGGGAGTCCTTAAGAAGGACACACATCTCTGAAACAAGTTATCACTGCCCCCATCATGTAGGAGAGGAGAACCATGCAAGATACTTCAAGCATGCAGGATAGAGGTAGATCTAAATATCACTTGTCGTGCAAATTAAAGGTAGGTGCATCAATCAAATAGGAGTTTGATGGCACCTAAATCAAGAATTTATTGTATTTTTTCTTTCAAGGCTTTACTTTCACTTGTGGAATGGCCAAGCACTTAATGGTATGCATAGAAAGGATGTTCTCCTTCATCATGTTTATCAATTTTATTACGTGTAGGAGAAGGAAGAGTGATTAAGTGGGATTTTAGAAGTTGCAACAAAATACACTCTTACTCAAATAAAGGATAAGGAGCGGGAAGCAACCCTTTCTCTTGTGGAGAAAGGTTTGACTTCTCACAAGAAGAAGAAGAAGAAGAAGGCATGAAGATAAAAGACAATGGGGGAAGAATTTTTTCAACAAGACGATGTTGAGAAGAATTCATGTCACTCAACCATGGCTTTCATTTAGAATGTTCTTTCGAGCAACCAAGTCCCAAATTATGCTTATGGGGTTTAAATTATATAGGGACTTGAATGCCTTGTTCGTTATGCCCACAACCTTTACACTCATATCCATATTTAGAAACAAGCTTAAAGTCAGGGCCATAACGTGTTTTCAAATCTTGAAAAGAAGGAGGATCCTCATAAAGAGCATTGTCCCAACAACGGGGATCACACTCCTTTATGGGATCACCTTCATCCTCTTTAATAAGACTATCAAAATTATCCTCTTTAGCAGAAGCATAATCCTCTTCCTCAGAAGGAGGATCAACACTAAGAACATTACAATTATTGCTCACACTACCTCATGATACAAAAGAAAAACTATCTCTGATAGCAAGTGTAGATGTTGTTATCGAAAGGTCTAAGTGGATCAGGTCGACTTTATGTTCCCCAACAAAGGAACCAACAAATTATAGAGAACCCCAATCATCACCAAGACATTCATTCCTTTGAGAAGAGGAAGGATCAGACTTAAGATTTCTTGCTTCAGAAAGATCTTCATAGGGACATCTATTTCAAGAGTATCCTTTGTAGAAGGTACTGCAGAAGTAAACATCAACACACTAGAAGATACTGAAGGAATAAGAGTAGGCACAACTGAAGCTTGACCAGCAGCTGCCATCTCACATAAGTGCATAGCCTTAGGATTAGCTTTCACTTTGACTATTTTGTTGTTGCAAATAAATTTAATAGATTTATGCAAGGAAGACTGGATTGCACCCATAGCATGAATCCATGGTCTCCCAAGAAGAAGGTTTTAAGGTAGCTTTTTTTCCATGACATAAACAAGGTTAGGTATGGTAACGGGTCCAAGCTACAAAGGTAACACTATTGTGCCTAGACCTTGTTTCCCACCATTATTGAACCCACAAATGAAAAAAAAAGAAGTATTAAGAGAATATGATTCAATATTAATCTTAGGTAGTAGATCAATGCTACATACATTGAGAATGGAACCAGTGTCAACAAGAATACGTCTAATTCCAATTTTATTAATGTTGACTATGATCATTAGAGGATCCGCCTACTTCTGTACTTCTAGAGGTGGGAGCTCCTGTAGATAGAATGTAATATTCAAAAAATCCACATGAATATATGCCATCAATGCATTAGCATTTTCCAACCTAACGGAAGAAGGCAAGAGGATTTTTTGCAAGGCTTCCTGAAGCATACCTTGGTAAACCAGAGTAGACTGAAGCAAGTCCCACAATGAGATCTTATCCAGAGTAACTTGGTGTTGTTCGACAAGATCATAATCACTAGGTGCTTTAGTTGTAGGTTTAGGTGCTTGAGGAAGGCTTGGTTTTTTATTCATTCTATTCTCATAAGTATGGGCTACTGCTCTATAAGAGGGAGCCATAGGAAGATCAAGAGAACTACCATCAAATGGAACACCATCAATAGAACAAATCCTTTTAGAAGAAGCACTAGTTGGAGTCATGTAAATGACTAGTCTATTAGGCCTTTGAGGGGTAGCAGAGACATAAATTACATTTACAGAATCATCACAACTAGTAGAACAATTATTTGAAGATATATTCTCAACATCGATCCATACAGGATCAAATGTGGAGTAACTATTCAAAGAAACATTCTCAACATTGATCCAAGGAGAATCAGATGTGGAAGGAGGTTCATCATGTGCTAATGCATCATCTCTAGAGGAGATTGCATCAAAAAAAGATGAGATTCATCATTCATGAATGCATCATCTCTAGAAGAGAGTGCATTGGAATGAATAGGAAGTTCGCCATTCACAAATGCATCATCTCCAAAAGAGAGTACATTGGAATGAAAGGATTCATTATTCACCAATGCAACGTATCTAAAAGAGATTGCATTGGGATGAAAATATTTTTCATTCACTAATGCATCATCCCTAGAAGAGAGTGCATTGGAATGAAGAGAAGGTAGAGTAACATTAAGAAAGGTATCAATGATTTCATCTTCTTGCAACAAAATATCCTCTAAAGTAAGAGGAATTCAGTGAGAAGGATCAAAGACACCAAGTGACATAGGCAAGGCCAAGCCACTGTCACATGCATGAAATGGAACATCATTAAAATTTTGAAAAAAACTAGATACTGAACTAAAAAAAGAAGATATTAAATCCATTACGATTTTTTCGGTATTTTCTATGTTCTAGTAATTCGCATTTTTGGAGGTCTTCAAAGTGAAATTTAAGGTCGGAACTTGCATTGGTCCTTAAAATTTTACTATCGAAGGCACTTGTATTTTAGGGATTAAACTAGTTCTCTAGGATACCTTTCCAATGGTGCAAACGGTTTTGAATTCCGAGCATCAAGTCAAAAGTTATGACCCTACTAAGTAGGGGTAAATAAATTCCTAGTTTTTCGAAGAACACTATTCTTCACGTCAGATTCACCAAAATTTAAAAGAGGGGGATTTTCTAATCATGAGTTCTCTTCATTCATAGAACCTCATGGGGTGAACTACCCTAATCTACCTCAGGAACAACAGCGAGAGTTTCAGCATCTAAAAGAGCATGTCAAAGATTTTCTAGAATGAATCAACAAGCTCTCGGCCAAAGGATGGCAGTGTGGAATTCAGACGATAGCGAGGTGCATTGGCATCCCAAAGGAATGCTAGCATCTCGTACAAACCATAGAATGAGTTTATCATAGAAAACACTTTGTTAGTGTAATTAATTATTTATTACACTAGCATAAGTTAACTTAGGTCATATATCATTTAGTCCTAGGTTGCATTTTTAATAAATCATTTAATAATGGGGTAATGTTCCCTTCCTTGTTTGTAGGAGATAAGATTCCTTCTAGAAGATGAGTTGTCCTAGAACTTATCTCAACATTTAATAATTTCTTAGATAGGGTTCACATGTTGTCACATGTTGTTAGATCATGACACATGGAAACATCTCTTGCATCTTAGGTTTTCCTTTTTGCCTATATAATCAGGCATTTTGTTCATTTGTAACATATCATATCAATATAAAACCTCTATTCAGCATTCCATTGTTGCAACACTTTCCTTTTTGGTTGATTATCTTTCAAGGCAAAGGTCCTTTATTGAAGATTTTAGAGCTTCAGGGACTGTGCATCCATATTCTCAACACACTTAAGTGGCTACTTCTATTCCTATTATTGAGAAATTACATAATGTAATAAAGTAATAGAACATGATAGAAATGAAAGTAAAGCAAGGTAAATGATAAAGAGAGAGAGAGAGAGAGAAAGGAAAGAAGATGCTCACAACCATGCAAGTGATGAAGCCTCCTTTATTTGAATGTCTTCAATACTTGCAAGTGTGATATTTGGATAAAGTGTTGGGGTTGTATAGGGTTTGCCTTAGTCAAACCCATGTTTTGGTGTTCCCACTTCCATGGATAGCTAAGAAGGTAGAGAAAAAGAGTGAAGTGAACAAATCATGTGGTGAAAGCAAAACCAACTTAGGAGTAGAACTTGCACCACCAAGTATGAGTGATAAAAGAAATCCCCACTCAAGGAGGAGAACACGTATCACGAAGTAAATATGCAATAGATAAGGGATATGAAATCCTCAAGATGCTCACAAGCATAAAGCAAGGGAAATAGAGCTGCAAAGAGTGTTGTAAGGAGAGCTTGTGAGAGCTTGAAGCTGCTACAACAAGCTATATGGAGCTATGCAAGCAAAAGTTGAAGTGTAGAAAGCTAGAGCCAAAGCTGGAGTGAAGCTAGAATTAGAAGAATGGAGCTATAAAATGGAGGAAGTCCCTTAAATGAAGTGAAAGGACATCTTTTAAAGAGAGAAAAGAAGCAAAAGGAACTTTCTCGAGCGGTTGCAAAGAATCTCAAGCCGTTACCATCAACCAAAGGTAAGGAAAAGTGGCAAGCATGCTCAAAAATGGTTGTTTGAGCGTTGAAATGTTGCAAGACACTAGCGCAATGCACGGATGTCCGCACAACATGCTAGTGTCTAGACACATCACGCTACAAAACAATACATACAAGAAAATCCCAAAGTCCGATGCAAAGTAGACACACGATGGTGGTTGTTGAAAAGGGGTGTTGGAGCATCCTGAGAAGGGAAAAAGGATGATGCAGGGGCTAAAATGAGCCTACTCAAGATGCTAAGGGAGTGGACACTAAAGCAAAAGCAAGAAAGTATGTGAAATTGCAAGGGGTGCAATTTTATGATTATACAGGTTTGTAAATTTAACAATATTTGGCCTACCTTACCTAATTTACACACATGTGTCTAGCATTCTTAGAAGCCTATCTTTGAGTGCAAGATCAAACTCTTCCCTTGCACCAAGGGATTCTTCAATATGTGGTTTGACTCTTTGAAGGACAAGGATTTGGTGCTTAATGACAAGTTGTGGATGTGAGAAGAGCATTCTCTTTCGATCAAGCCTTAGACTACTTCCTTCAACCTCTTTCTAAAATCCTCAATATTATGGGATTTCCTTTTGAATATTCCTATCCAATTTTAGGAATATTCTTGTTATAAATCCATAGGAAACTCTATTGGTCATTTTTTGTAGGTTGACTCTACCACTTCCTACAAGGGTCACAATACATTTTCTCAAATCCTATGGATATTGATATCTCCAAGCCTCTTCATAGGGGTGTTTTCTTGATGGTGGGGGATAGGCCTTGGACTCAATTGCTTGATTATGAGGGTCTCCCCTTCATATGTGAATGTTTCTTTACCATCAACCACTGAATTGTTGATTGTCCACACTCCTAATACAAAGGCACTGTGATGTAGTAGAAGAATGTTAGCAAAGATCACTTAACTATTCATGTATCCAACTCTCATTATGATGGTTCTTCTCAAGATGATGATTCTTCTCAAGGTATTGGTTCTCTTGTGTCAGTGCAACTCTAATGAGTCCTCCTACTACTCCATCAACTTGTATCCCAACTAACTTCTACTTTGATTACTCAACTTTTTATGCCATCATCTTTGAAACTATTTCATCATGCTCAGGAGGTGATTATTCAACCTACTTTAGCTTGACTTTCCTCTATTCCTACTACACACAATTGGAGCCTCTATGAAGGAATCCCCTCACTTCTCCTAGTTATGTTAATTTGAATGATGTTATTTCTTAAAAAATTGTACAAAGATGAAAGAAAGGTTTTCCAAAATTTGTCTCCCAATCTCATACTATAGTGAAGTGTGTGAGATTGAATAAGAATGGGTTTAGTATTACCTATGTTAGATCCTTGAGATCCCTATTATTTATTACCTTTTGGTTGTTTTTTTATTTAGCTATAATGGTGTCTATCTCTATTTTATTTTGTTGGGTTTTTTTTGTTTCTAACATAATTCATGGTATTTATTCCATATACTTGTGGGATGCTTCATTATGCAAGGGTCCAACCCCTTTCAAAACCCATTTTATTATAAAAAACACTTACATGTTTCAACTCATATATAAATTTATAATCTTCTAATACTTTGCAAGACTTTGCACTAAAGAATACAATGATAAAAAGAAATATAGAATTATAAAGAAATCATTACCAAGGGCTCTTTCTTGAACTCTTTAACTTCTTTATATCACTTGTTCCTCTATGAAAAGAAACTTTATTAC
>VDFB02297033.1:0-20934 GCA_007258455.2 Sequoia sempervirens | reverse complement strand
AGAAGTGGGAAAGGCATATGATGCTCAGGCATAAATTTTAGTAATGGATTTTAATTTAACAATGAAAGTAAGGTATAGGAGATGGGCAAGAGGTCGTAATGTGAGAAGGCCAAACAAGATCTATAGTTCACCAACATAGGAGCAGGGATAACCACCTGTCATTTATAGATTAGTCATTTCTCTCTTCTTATGCTTAATATTTTAGTAATGCTTTCTCCTTAATGTTTTTCACTAAAACGTCATACTTTTTCTCTACAACCTTATAGGAAGTTTTGAATTATGAATTCTAATCTTAATGGTAGATTATAAGCTATATATCAAATAAACATGAGTTAAATTGAAAAATATTGGTTGTGAAAAGCTAAAAGGGATTAGTGGGAAAACACCAATTCTATTGTTACCCTTACGTTTTGTGCCCATAAGTTGAATGTTGTAGAGAGTATAGGAAATTTGAAGTTGTTATCCTTGGGTAATTTTTGTGATGGTATTTTGCAGTCTAAATACCGTGTCTTGACTGAATTATTTTATCAATGGAAAAATGTTATTTTGAAGGTTGACTTAAATTGTAGCTTAGATTATGTCAAAATAAATATCAAAAGTTTGGTTGTAAACATAGGCAATAGTTGGTTAATAAATTATTAAAGGATATAGTAAAGCATGTATTTGGGAAATGCTTGTTCTTAATAATCAAGGATTTTAGGTTATATAGGATGAGTTGGTATTCCATTTTTAGAATATGAATATGATTATTTATTATTTAGTTTCAAATAATATGGCACCCTTTGATAGTAAACTTAGTTCAAGTAATTGGGATTATCATTTTTGTAGTTAACAATTAATAATTCAAGAGGACTTATGTATATATGTGAAAGTTGGGATAATGAGAAAATCTTCAACAAGGAATTTTCTATACCCAAGTGTGGTTCATTTGAATATCCAAGAGTGGGATTTCAAGTAGACAATGGTGAGAGATAAAATAAGATCTTACATTGAGTTTATTCTACCTCTATGATGAGACTCTAAGTGAAACAAGATGCCAAGGAAGTCTAGGTCAAATCTTAGTTGCAAGATAACCTTATAAAATAAAACACAAATTATATATAATTATTAGGAGCCTTAGCACTAGGACGCATTATATTGTAAGCAAGAGTGACCTTGTTTAGCAACACTACAACCATATTATACCACAAATATTTTTAATATTGAAACTCATTACTTTTGATAATCCATTGATACTATGGTAAATTATTTTTATGACTATATGATGCCTATCAATCTCTTAAATACGAGAACCTTGATATTGAACTTATTATTAAACTTATAGTGAAGCACAATTCAAATTGTACACAAACTAGAAGGAAACCATCATCAATTTGATAGTGTTATCGAGATTGAGCTATGAGATAAATCTTTTGTAGCATCTCTTGATACCCTACTCAAGTCCATTAAGGCCAAGTTTACTTTAAATGGAAAGTATGAATAGTTATCTCATTTGACAACTAAGCAATTACAAGAATAAGGATTTACACCATAAGGTAAATGAAATGGGAAGATCAAGAATATTATTAATAATAATATTAATGGGATTATGCTTTCATATAAATGTCTAATGGATAGAGTGTTTCCAACCTTCTTAAGTTTGGATTTGGGAATTAATTATACTGAAAACAATATTATACATATTATTGGACGCCTTTCAAGGATATCTTTTGACCCCTTGATTATGAGGCTCGAATTATTGAACTTATTATATAAGTTCCAAATGGAAATGATTCCCCATGGGTCATGTGAACCAAGGTAATTTGGTGTTAAGTAGTAAGCATAGTTTGGTTAGGTCAATGAGATGAACATATTAGAAAGGCAGGATGTTCAAACAAGATTATGAATAAACTAGGTGGAGTTTGATCCAAGACCTTCATATACTTAAGCGGAAGTGAAAACCTTGGGTTGTGAGAACCTATGTGTAGGTATCCTTGAAAGGATTTGAAAGGAGAACTACATGTGACTTTGACACATTTGGAAGCAAGAATGTAGGCGGTCTTTGGGCGAAGGATGCCCATGTGACTTCAAGTTCGTAGGGGGAGGGTTTAGGGGGGATAGCTCCCAGGTTGGGGTTGTTCCTGATTGGTTTGACCTTCTCCCTTTAGTAGGCTTCAGTTTGAGGCTGAATGGGTAACGAACGTGTATGAACAAATTAATTGAATCTAATATTATTTATTTAATACATAATATGCTTTTATATAATAAGTGAATGTTGACTACCTTATAATTAGTAATTCAGTATATGTATAAGTTTTGAGAAGTCCATCTCATGTTGGTTCCATATGACTTTATGTGTTGTGAAGACTGACTCCATATGTAGAGGTCTTTATGTCTAGGCATGTATATGTGTTGACTCTAATTGTGACTCATGTTATGTATGACCCATCGAAGAGTGAACCTCTAGGATATTTGAGCAGTGACATGCAGTCATTGGACAGTGCCAGTGATTGTTGTTTGTGCTACTATGAGGGATTAGTCAGCATTCACCTGGTTCATGGAGGTGAAGGTAGCAGGCTACCCTAGTTATGATTAAGATACAGTAACGGTTGCATGCGTAGGGACCCATCTATGTGGGAAACAGTAAGTCAAGGCTAACCATTGTATCAAGGGGGTTCACTGGCCGCCATTGAGGGCATGGAAGTGACCGAGGTCAATGTTACCCATGATTGTCATTAAGATAGCTTACAATACCACTGAGGTCACAAACTTGTATATGTCAGGAGCTACTTCTTCTTGGGTGGATAGACTTGTCGTCGATGGGCTATAGGTGATTGAAGTCTAAATCCACTGGATTTCGTAGGTTTACTAATTTGGGAAACCCTTGGGATGGTGGATGGACCCGCGGTGTAGTATGGGATTCACTGAATCCTCTCCTAGTTTTTAGACTATACTTAGCCTTGTGGGGTTGAGGATAGAACTGCCGTGTAGTATCATGGGATGCACCAAATCCTCTTCCCATTTTTCCAATGGTATAGAAGACCGATGGAAAGGATGGACGTATGGTGTAGTGTGCAATGCACTGATATTATTTCTATCGGGGATGCATGATAGACTTGTGTTAGCTATTGTGATGTGTTAGCTAGTGCGATGTGTAACAAACCATTGTGGAGGTGTTGTATGTCGGAGCTTGTTATTGTGTATTTGTTATGTATGGTTAGACCTTGTAATTGTGTATATGTCATATATGCTGGAGCCAATCACAAATATAAATGTGATATTTGTATGAGACAATGATTGTTGTACTTGTGACGTAAAAATGAGTTGATCACCATTCTATTCATGATCTATGTATGATCGTACCACTGTTGCACTTGGGATCTGTGTGTGATCCCAACACTATTGTACTTGTGATGTGTATGAGATAATCAGCTTATTTATATGGAGGTATGCTCGTGATAGCCATTGTGTATAATCTTTGAGATTACAGTATGAATGACCCATTGTGAATATTGTGGATGTTTGTAAACTAATATTTGGTAATGATTGGTATGGGCCGAACACTTGATGGCAAGATTATCATCATTATATTATAATTGACTATATTAATAGCTTACATGTACTAAACTAATAGTTATGGGTTAAAGGTAATATATCTTATACAAGAGGTGAGATTGAACTCCCTCTATCATTATGGGGCCAACTACGATTGCTTTGATTCCAATGAGGGGATATGTAGATAGGGTCATCATGAACCCTAGGGGCTTAGCTTGTAGGTGTAGGAATGACCCATGTTGTATGAGCTTAACACCTTTGAGTGTAAGAATATAAGCATGACATTGTTTTTTGTTACCATGGTGAACGTTGAGTTATTTAAATTTATACTTCTAAACTATATGGAAAATGCTTGGTTGGTTAGATTGGTAGTTGTTGCTAATTGAAAAAAAAAAGTTGCACCCGAAATGGGGATTTTACACTTCTTTGTGATTTGGATTTCACAATAAATATTTGGAAAAATTTCAGAAGCTTATTATATTTCTTACTGCAATTAATTTTCTGTGGTGGTGAATTGTAGCTAGTGATTTTCATGACATTGAATTTTCCTTCGGTGACAGTGAATTTTCCTCGACCCAATTCTTACACATGAATATAATTAATGTTAATTACAATACTATGCATTTGAATAATTAAGAAATTATTTTACTCTTATGATATATTTTCTAGTTATTTTGTAAGTTAAAGAAATTATTTTACTCTTCTGATATAATTGCTAGTTATATTGTAGGTTAAAATGAATGTTTTGATATAATTGGATGAAGTGATTTCCTTTTACTCCTATATATGTTAGGATATGTTGTGATGTAAATGGAGTGAGTGACATTTCATGATTGAAATGTATATTTTTATTTAGTTTTGATGAATGAATTTCTTTGGTTAATTTATATGTCCAAATATTTAGTGTGAACTAATTGGAATAACTGTATGTTAAAATATATATTGCAACTAGATTACATTATTGATTCACAGACACACAGTCTTGCTTTTATTTTTCATGTAGTGTATTAGATGAATCAAAAACCTTGCTTAAGTTCTTACACATGAACATAACTTAATTTTAGTTATCATATTAAGTATTGGAATATTAAAGTAATTATTTTAGTCCTATAATGATTATTTTTATTAATTGATCTTTCTTGCTCCAATAGAAAAACAAAGTGATGAAGAATTAATAATTAAATGTGGAAAACATTACTTTTTTATTTTATTATGAATATAATAAGTTCAAATAAAATAGAGTTTTGCATTAGAGAGGGAAACATTCTCTAGTGGTAGCAGAACAACTCATAAATATTAAATGGTGTGACTATAGAAAAGATAGTTAAGAACATAGATTTCTAAATAAAGACATCCGTTATTTAGTAATCTCTTTAGTACTTTAAATTTTATTTGTAATTTATAGTTTCAAAAAAAAATTATTTCTTTACAATCTCGTGCTCAGTACATTAACAAATTACTACAATTCAAATACTTCCTCCACAATCTGCTTTATAGTTAATATTTATTGTTGTAATCCGAGCCAATCTTGTTATTCTTCCTATTCATTGTTGCTTTATTTCTATTGGTTGTAGTCAAACTTGTGGATTACCAATGTTTTCGAGAGCCCGTGATAGGAGCTGCCCCTGTCCTATAAATTCCTCATCTCGGATAGCTTTATACTATCTCGTGCTTAAGCAAATGTAATGGAAATGGGTAATGTGGATTGTGATGAAGGGGTGGAGCATTCAACGAGTAAAGATCTAGGGTTAGACTTTAATGGCACCCTTGCTTCTCCTACTCCTCTAAAGTTAGATGTGTTACCGTAGGCACCTATGCATCATGCTTCCGCTTCTATGGTGTCTCTGCCAGGCACCCAAAATTCAGCAAGTAAATAGATTTATGTCCACTGGCTAGATTAATTTGACTTTTTTTGTTTTTTGATTCATGTTATTCTGAAAACTTTGTGTGCCTACAGACGAAGGATCCGAAATGTGAAGCCCAAATAGGCTCGACCTCAAGAAAGCACCTTCTGAGAGTTGCAACCCTAATGGAAATGATGATGTGCAAGAGGATTTTACACGTGAGAAAGGATTGTTGAGGATCAGAAATGAACAAGAGGACCATGTTGTTAAAAGGAGGCACAGAATGTTAGCAGAAGAGTCTGCTTATTTGGAAAAATGCTTCGAAGAGAACCCTAAAATTAAATATGTATGTGTACTTTTCACCTTTTAATAACATTTTGTTTTATTGTATGTAAATTATCCATTTCTTAATCGCATAGCCATCAAAGTTTTATATATAAACCCGGTAAAATACTTACTTTTATTGTTGGGACTATAAGAACAGAAGATTGAATAGATGATGGACAATAACTTGTTTTTATTTTATACCCTTATCGGTCAAAGTTTTTAAATAGAGATTTTCATTTGCTTACTATCATAAATTATTTGATCTGTCGTTCCTCCTCAATGATCTATATGCTATTTGGTATATTTAGGCCACATAAATTTACTTGTTAATGTTGGCTCTGATTTAGTTTCAGCTTTTTGTTTCAATCTATTAATTGTTACTTCTAGAATCGACCCAGATATTTAGAGAACCAACTATTAAAAAGGATATTGATTTTAGGGGTAGATTTTAAGATCACTGCTGGAAATCATTTCCTACATATTGAAAATTAAAACCGAAATTGCTTTTACTGAATATTACAATCCACTCGTGATTATGATAGGTAATGTTCATGGTTTTGTTTGGTAGAGATCTGTTTTAATTCTTCAAATGTGTTTTGTGAAATAATGTAAGTCATTCTGGAATGAAGGAATATGAAGATAAATTACATAGATTATTTTGTACAAATATCATTCTTAAATTCATTTTGTTATTCAATATTTGAATACAAATTCATATTAATCTTTTCAGTATCATCATGTTGATATCTGAATACAAGTAAGAGGTATTTTTGACATAAAAATTTAAATGATGTTATAAGTTAACTGGGCTTAACTTTGGGGAATCCCAATGGTTAAGCATGTTTGAGTTGGAGTAGTACTGGAACGTGTGACCTCCAAAGAAGGCCCAATGCTTCACCTCTATCGCCTAGACACAATAAATGCTAACTGAACAATTCATTTTCATAAAAAGATAGATGCTTATGAATTACTATTTATAAAATATGCATCAATAAATCTGACTAAAAACCTATACGATTGAATCTCACAAACTGATGGTGATTAAAATCTTTTATATCATACCTATAAAAGATGGATTAATAATATCCTATCGCTAGTGGAACATTCTTTTAGTTGTTTAAAATATCAGTACATACGGTCTCTGTATTTATTTTATTTTTGTTTTTGTGTTTACAGAGCCGAAAAGGAAGCCCTGGCCAGGCAGCTAAATATCAGCCCTCGACAGTTGCAAGTTTGGTTTCAAAATAGGAGGGCAAGGTAATAATCTCACCCATATACTAATTCATTTCATCATATATCATAGAGTTATGAGTAATACAATACCAATTTATTTTAGTAAAACTTGCAGGGCCAAGTCGAAGAAAATCGAAACGGATGGTAATGTGTTGCAGAGAAACATCAAGAAATTAAGAAAGGAAAACAAGAGACTCAAGAAAGAGTTGACAGAAATGAAGGCTCTGAAACAGGTAACGGAAACACCATCGGCATCGGACACTAGTTATGTTAGGGAAATATCTTGCTTCATACTCTGAGTTCTTTTGAGCATTTTATTTTCTTCAGTTTGTTCAAGCGTATTGGTCTGTATTGGTTCTACGTCGGCGTAATTTATTTATATTTTATTTTTCAACACATTTAGGGTTTTTAAAGCTAATACTTTTTCCTATTCTAATTATTTTTTTGTTTTTGTTTTTTGTATACTTACTTAAGGAGACTGAGGATGAACATGTTCCGCCGTTGCTCGGCACAAAGGACTTCAGCAGGGATGAATTTGGAGCAGCAGATGTCCTTTCGATCCTTTTCAGGATGAAAGATCAATTGTGTGAGTTAAAAAAAGTGTAATTTTTAAGTTAGAATGGAGTGAATTCCATTCACTATTATATATGACACTATATGTTATAACATAAATTGAGTGAGTAGTGTTTCATGATTGAAATGTATATTGTGATTGCAATTAATATACTTTGTTGGTTTACAAACACACAACATTACTTTTATTTTCCACATTGTGTATTAGATGAATAAATGGAGTGAGTGGCGTTTGATGATTGAATGTATGGTATGATTTCATTTAGATGAATTCCTTTCTTTGTTTACTGTATATGTCCAAATATATATATTTGAATTAATCGGAATGTGTTTATATGAAAAAAATATTTATTGCAATTAAACTAGTGTATTGGTTGACAAACACACAGTCTTACATTTATTTCTCACGTGGTGTATTGGTTGAATAAAAAATGTCACTTCAATTCTTATAGGTGAACATAATTAATTTTAATTACCATATTATTCATTGGAATAATAAAGAAATTATATTACTCTTATGATATAATTGCTAGTTATTTTGTTGGTTAAAATACATGTTGTGATATAACTAGATGAAGTGATTTCATTCTATATATGTTAAGATATGTTGTGACATAAATGGAGTGATGATTGAAATGCATATTTTTATTTAGTTTCAACGAATGAATTTCTTTAGTTATGTTATATGTTTGAATATTTATTGTGAACTAATTGGAATAACCAAATATTAAATATATGCTGCAACTAAATTATATTATTGATTAAAACACACATTATCTTACTTTATTTATCACGTAGTGTATTAGATGAATAAAAAGCCTTGCTTCAATTATTACACATTAACATAATTTAATTCTAGCTACCATATTAAGCATTGGAATATTAAAGAAATTATTTTATCTTATAATAACTAACCTTTGGCTAATACACAATGCCATGTATAATATTTTTCTTAATTGATCTTTCTTTCTCCAATAAAAAACAAAGTGATCTAGTACATTGATAAAATGGTAAGCAACAACAAAAAGAGAAAACGTGAAAAATATTTGATTGAAGAATTAATAATTAAATATGGAAAATATTATATTTTTAACTTATTATGAATATAATGAGTTAAAATAAAATAGAGGTTTGTATTACAGAGAGAAACGTTCTCTAGAACTACCAATAAGTTTCATGTATGGACAAGTGATGAATATTAAATGGTGTGACTGTGGAAAATTAGATCCATCATGGAGTGTTCGTCCTCCTGCTCTTCTAGAATTTTGAATGATGGATTCAAATGAATCTCCCACTCCCTTGCCTCCACTCTCCTATGGTCCAACCTTCTTCACTGGAATGTGATCTAGTCATAGATTTATCTATGTTATCACTACAGTTTATGGAAGTAGCTTAGGAAGTGTCTCCTACAATGGACAAGGATATGGGCTCCCCAACTATTCTTGTTATGGGTGCTAAGTCCTTTGTTGATTCTATGAGGTCCAAATATTTGGGGGTGGGCTCTCTAAAGAGTACCATTTCTGCTCCTATTATATCTCTCTCATGAAAGAGATTTCTAATAACATATATTTCTTCTCCAAAATGGGACTAATTTCCATTTTTTTCCATTTGTGGCCTTCTCTCCTAGATTTGAACCTCTTGATATTGTAGCTTTGGAAACCATTAGCGAAGGGAAAGATTGAGATTTATCCTTCTGTCAAAGGTTTTGTTGTTGTTAGATTTTATTTTTTTGAGGATAGGTAGGCAATTTTAGATCATGGTGTGTGATTTTTGGATTTGAGGGTCGAACTCTTGAAAATTAGGTCCAAGATAAGTTCAACTCGAATATTTGATGTAGATAGATTTGATGATGTAGACAGTCATCAGCCATGGGTACCCTCATGCATATTTTCATATATTACACCCACTTGATCCTGATTTGTACCATGACAGTTACATTATTGATGATATAAATGATATAAATGAGATGATCATGATGTTTATATGTAATGGATTATATGATGATGCATGGATGATCGTGAAAAAAAATGATAAATGTATGGTTTATGAGATGTTTAGAATAACAAATCTATATTATGTAATGATGGGGATGAATGCATGTGGTATGATTAATGCTTTCTATTTGATATGATATTCATTATGCAGCATGTTGATGGTTTGTGGATGCAAGATAGATGCAATAGTGATGATCTATGATTAACTGTCATGGTACCATGTTAGCACAAAAAGCAAGAGATAGAAGAAAATAAGATATTCCAACAAGACATGAGATGATATTTGAGGAGTGATAGATAGTCATTGGACATTGCCAATTATCGATGTCTGTGCTACTGTGAGGGATTTCACCTAGTTCATCGAGGTAAAGGTAGCAGGCTACATAGGTTATGATTAAGTTATGGTAACGGTTGCATCAGTAGGGACCCATTCGTGTGGGTAACGATAATCCAGGGCTAACCATTGTATCGAGGGGGTTCATTGGCTGTGATTGAGGGAATGAAGGTGACTAAGGTCAGTGTTACTCAGGATTTTGAAGAATATAGCTTACAATACCACTAAGGTCACACGGTGTTTTATGTTGGGAGTTACTTCTTCCTGGGTGGGTAGATTTGTCATCGGTGGCCTATAGACGATAGAAATTAGAATCCACCATGTTTGGTAGGTTCACTACGTAGGGAAACCCTTGGGATGGTGGATGGACCCATGGTGTACTATGCGATGCACCAAATCCTCTCCCAATTTTTTGACTATACTTAGCCTTGTGGGGTTAAGGATGGACCCGTGGTGTAGTATCATGGGATGCGCCGAATCCTCTTCTCATTTGTCCACTGGTGCAGAAGACCGATGGGAAGGATGGACCGACAGTGTAGTGTGTAATGCACCGATATTCTCTCTATCTGGGATGCATTATGGACTTGTGTTAACCATTGTGATGTGTTAGCTAGTGTGATGTGTAAATAGCCATTGTGGAGGTGATGTATGTTGGAGCTCGTTATTGTGTATTTGTGATGTATGGTCAAACCTTTTCACTATATATATATGTGATATATGCTAGATCCAATCACTAATATAAATGTGATATGTGTATGAGACAGTCATTGTTGTACTTGTGAGGTACAAATGAGCTAATCAACATGCTACTCGTGATCTATGTATGATCCAATTGTTGTTGCACTTGGGATCTGTATATGATCCTGACACTATTCTACTTGTGATGTGTACGAGAAAATCAGCTTGGGTATATGGAGGTATGCTCATGATAGCCATTGTGTACAATCTTTGAGATTACGGTATGAATGACCCCTTGTGAATATTGTGGATTTTTGTACTCTAATGTTTGGTAATGATTGGTATGGACCCAACACTTGATGGCAATATTATTATCATTATATTATAATTAACTATATTGATAGCTTACATGTACTAAACTAATAGTTATGGGTTAAAGGTGAGATAATAGATCTCATACAAGAGGTGAGATTGAACTCCCTATATGATTGTGGGGTGAACTACAGTGCCTGTGATTCCCACAAGGGGATACGTAGGTAGTGTCGTCATGAAGCCTCAAAGCTTAGGTTGTAGGCCTAAGAGTGACCCTTGTTTTATGAGCTTAACACCTTTGAGTGTAAGAATATAAGTGTGACATTGTTTTTCGTTACCATGGTGAACGTTGAGTTATTGAAATTTACAATTCTATATTATATGGAAAATGTTTGGTTGGTTAAGTTGTGCCCGAGATGGGGATTTTACATTGGTATTAGAGCAACTAAGTTCAAACGTTGGACCTATGAAGCTCACTTGACTCTGGGTAAAGCATGTTTCCTTACACTACCAACTGACCATAACCAAGTTAGTCACTTAATATGTATGGTTTTATTTTAAATATCCTAAATGGAATTTTAAGCTCCTAAGAATGGATGGCTAGTCTTAACCGAGAAAACTTGGATGGGTGAAAAGGGAATTTTGATATATGATTATAAATGAAAATAATGGATTTATGTTGGAATGGGTATGTTAATACTGGCTTATAGCTTAATGTTAAAAAATAGTCCTTGACAGATGGTACGTTGATAACTTATAAAGTTTAATTTGTAAATTTCTACACCCAAAAGTATAATATAGATGTATTTTAAGAAATATCAACCCCTAAAATCATAATGCAAGATTGGATTAAGCAAAAATGCTTACTTGTATATTTCTAGTAAGAACCCTCTTAAATCTTATAAAATTATTCCAAATTAATTCTGTTAAGGAGAAAGGAACCACTTGAGAGATGAGGAGAAAGGGTTCAAAAGCAATTAGCTTGGCTAGTAACCCAAAATTTTGAAGAGATTAACAATTGCAACATTTAAATAAGTTAGGATGACTTATCATAAGGGGGGAAGGATGTCACATCCCAGTCAAAGGACCACATTTAACATCGGCATTGGTGATCAATGTAGCTAAATTAATGAGGTATGGTCTATAGATGGCCCTGTGGTGTGGACAGTTGTTAGAGAAAACAAGAGGGATGACATGACTATGGGTAGGTATGTAGCAGTGAAGGCTCATGTGCCACCATAACTACCATTTTCTGCCATGCCATTAAGGTAGTATGAAATCCCTTATTCTAACAAAGCAACCCCATTTTGAAGGATTAGATTTAAGTTTATTTTTGTAAACATTTGGGGTAATGTTTTAGAACAAAATATGATTTAAAAGGAAGAAGATTCAACTTAGTGTGTAGAATTTCTAGAAAGAAAATGAGGAGACAACTTGCCATAAATGAGAATGGAATCAGTATGAAGGAGAGGTCGCAGGGCATGATTCGTCCAAATGACAGGTCACAAGGGTATTTGGAAAAAAATATAAAACCCTCCCACAACCCCTTCACTTTCTCAGTTAGTTTTGAGTGGAAGGAAAGTAACATAAGTAAGGATAGAGAAAAGAGAGGAAAGGCATGCAAAGGTAGAGCGTGAGAGCAGGCAGAGGAGAAATAGAGATGGAAGTTCTGTTTATGCCATATAAAACAAGAATATGAGATAAAAGAGTGGAAGAATCGACACAGGAGAAATGAGTAGAGAGAAACATGATAAGGCACAACATCAAACAGGTTGAGACTCATCCTTTCCCTCAGAATGTGAGCAGCAAACCCATAGCGGAGAAGAGTGTAGAAGGCATAAAGGAAGAGTAATGCACCTCATATAAATTGCAAGAAACTTCATCAGGTGGTGTAAAGGTCTACCCAACAAAGGAATCTCGACAAATATTAATGAAAAAAAAGGGAGAGAAAAGCAATGAAGGAGAAAATTACGCACGAGGAGATGTGAGAACAGAAGTGGGAAGGGCATATGATGCTCAGGCATAAATTTTAGTAGAGAATATAAATGGAGTTTAATTGAACAATGAAAGTAAGGTATAGGAGATGGGCAAGAGGTCAGAATGTGAGAAGGCCAAACAAGATCTATAGTTCACCAACATAGGAGTAGGGATAACCACCTGTCAGTTATAGATTCGTCATTTCTCTCTTCTTATGCTTAATATTTTAGTAATGCTTTCTCCTTAATGTTTTTCACTAAAACATCATACTTTTGCTCTACAACCTTACATGAAGTTTTGACTTATGAATTCTAATCTTAATGGTAGATTATAAGCGATATATCAAATAAAAATGAGTTAAATTGAAAAATCTGGGTTGTGAAAAGCTAGAAGGGATTATTGGGAAAAAAACCAATTCAATTGTTACCCTTATGTTTTGTGCCCATAAGTTGAATGTTGTAGAGAGTATAGGAAATTTGAAGTTGTTATCCTTGGGTGATTTTTTTGATGGTATTTTGTAGTCTAAATACCATTTCTTGACTGAATTATTTTATCAATGGAAAAATGTTATTTTGAAGGTTGACTTAAATTGTAGCTTAAATTATGTCAAGATAAATATCAAAAGTTTGGTTGTAAACATAGGCAATAGTTGTTTAATCAATTATTAAAGGATATAGTATATCATGTATTTCATAAATGTTTGTTATTAATAATCAAGGATTTTTGTTGATATAGGATGGGTTGGTATTCCATTATTAGAATATGAATATGATTCTTTATTATTGAGTTTCAAATAATATGCCACACTTTGATATTAAACTTAGTACAAGTAATTGTGATTATAATTTTTGTAGTTAAAAATTAATTATTCAAGAGGACCTATGTATATATGTGAAAGTTAGGCTAATGAGAAAATCTTAAACAAGGAATTTTCTATACCCAAGTGTGGTTCATTTGAATATCCAAGAGTTGGATTTCAAGTAGATAATGGTGAGAGATAAAATAAGATCTTACATTGAGTTTATTCTACCTCTATGACGAGACTCTAAGTGAAACAAGATGCCAAGGAAGTCTAGGTCAAATCTTAGTTGCAAGATAACCTTATAAAATAAAGCACAAATTATATATAATTATTAGGAGCCTTAGCACTAGGACGCTTTATATTGTAAGCAAGAGCAACCTCATTTAGTGACACTACAACCATATTATACAACATATATTTTTAATATTGAAACTCATTACTTTCGATAATCCATTGATACTATGGAAAATGCTTTTTATGACTATATGATGCCTATCAATCTCTTAAATATGAGAACCTTGATATTGAACTTATTATTAAAATTATAGTGAAGTGCAATTCAAATTGTACACAAACTAGAAGGAAACCATCATCAATTTGATAGTGTTATCGAGATTGAGCTATGAGATAAATATTTTGTAGCATCTCTTGATACCCTACTCAAGTCCATTAAGCTCAAGTTTAGTTTAAATGGAAAGTATGAATAGTTATCTCATTTGACAGCTAAGCAATTACAAGAATAACAATTTACACCATAAGGTAAATGAAACAAGAAGATCAAGAATATTATTAATAGTAATATTAATGGGATTATGTTTACATATAAATGTCTAATGGATAGAGTGTTTCCAACCTTCTTATGTTTGGATTTGGGCATTAATTATACTTAAAACAATATTACACATATTATTGGATGCCTTTCAAGGATATCTTTTGACCCCTTGATTATGAGGTTCGAATTATTGAACTTATTATATAAGTTCCAAATGGAAATGATTCCCCATGGGTCATGTGAACCAAGGTAATTTGGTGTTAAGTAGTAGGCCTAGTTTGGTTGGGTCAATGAGATGAACATATTAGAGAGGCAGGATGTTCAAACAAGATTATGAATAAACTATGTGGATTTTGATCAAAGACCTTGATATAATTAACGGGAAGTGAAAACCTTGGGTTGTGAGAACCTGTGCATAGGTATCCTTGAGAGGATTTGAAAGGAGAACTACATGTGACTTTGACACATTTGGAAGCAAGAATTTAGGTGATCTTTGGGTGAACAATGCCCATGTGACTTCAAGCTCGTAGGGGGAGGGTTTAGGGGGAATAGCTCCCGGGTTGGGGTTGTTTCTGATTGGTTTGACCTTCTTTGTTTAGTGGGCTTCAGTTTGAGGCTGAATGGGTAATGAACAGGTATGAACAAATCGACGGAATCTTATATTATTTATTTAATACATAATATACTTTTATATAATAAGCGAATATTGACTACCTTATAATTAGTAATTCAATATATGTATAAGTTTTGAGAAGTCCATCTCATGTTGGTTCCATATGAATTTATGTGTTGTGAAGATTGACTCCATATGTAGAGGTCTTTATTTATAGGCATGTATATGTGTTGACTCTAATTGTTACTCATGTTGTGTATGACCCATCCAAGAGTGAACCTCTAGGAGATTTGAGCAGTGACAGGTAGTCATTGGACGGTGCCAATGATCATTTTTTGTGCTACTATGAGGGATTAATCAACATTCACTAGGTTCATGGAGGTGAAGGTAGCAGGCTACCTTGGTTATGATTAAGATACAATAATAGTTGCATAGGTAGGGACCCATCTATGTGGGCAACGGTAAGTCGGGGCTAACCATTGTATCAAGGGGGTTCACTGGCCGCCACTGAGGGCATGGACATGACCGAGGTCAGCGTTATCCATGATTGTTATGAAGATAGCTTATAATACCACTAATATCATAAGGTTGTATATGTCAGGAGCTACTTCTTCTTGGGTGGATAGACTTGTCGTCGATGGGCTATAGGCGATTGAAGTCTAAATCCACTGGATTTCATAGGTTTACTAATTTGGGAAACCCTTGGGATAGTGGATGGACCTGCGGTGTAGTATGGGATTCACTGAATCCTCTCCTAGTTTTTAGACTATACTTAGCCTTTTGGGGTTGAGGATGTACCCACAGTGTAGTATCATGGGATGCACCGAGTTGTCTTCCCATTTTTCCAATGGTATAGAAGACTGATGGAAAATATGGACCTATGGTGTAGTGTACAATGCACTGATATTCTTTCTATTGGGGATGCATGATAGAATTGTGTTAGGTATTGTGATGTGTTAGATAGTGTGATGTGTAACCAACCATTGTGGAGTTGTTGTATGTTGGAGCTTGTTATTGTGTATTTGTTATGTATGGTCAGACCTTGTCACTGTGTATATGTCATATATGCTAGAGCCAATCACTCATATAAATGTGATATGTGCATGAGACAATGGTTGTTGTACTTGTGAGGTAAAAATGAGTTGATCACTATTTTATTCATGATCTATGTATGATCATACCACTACTGCACTTGGGATCTGTGTATGATCCTAACACTATTGTACTTGTGATGTGTATGAGAAAATCAACTTATTTATATGGAGGTATGCTCATGATAGCCATTGTGTATAATATTTGAGATTACAGTATGAATGACCCATTGTGAATATTGTGGATGTTTGTAAACTAATATTTGGTAATGATTGTTATAGACCCAACACTTGATGGCAAGATTATCATCATCATATTATAATTAACTATATTGATAGCTTACATGTACTAAACTAATAGTTATGGGTTAAAGGTGAGATCATAGATCTTATACAAGAGGTGAGATTGAACTCCCTCTATCATTGTGGGGCAAACTACGATGCATCTGATTCCCATGAGGGGATACATAGGTAGGGTCATCATGAACCCTAGGGGCTTAGCTTGTAGGTGTAGGAATGACCCTTGTTGTATGAGCTTAACACCTTTGAGTGTAAGAATATAAGCGTGACATTATTTTTTGTTACCATGGTGAACGTTGAGTTATTTAAATTTATACTTCTAAACTATACGAAAAATGCTTGGTTGGTTAAGTTGGTAGTTGTTGCTAATTGAAAAAAACAAAGTTGCGCCCAACATGGGGATTTTACACTTCTTTGTGATGTTAGATTTCACAATAAATATTTGGAAAAATTCAGAAGCTTATTATATTTCTTACTGCAATTAATTTTTTGTGGTGGTGAATTGTAGCTAGTGATTGTCATGACATTGAATTTTCCTCCAGTGAACTATTGGTGGTCAATTTTCTGTGGGTGAATTGTTGATGGTGAATTTTCCTACACCCAATTCTTACACATGAATATAATTAATATTAATTACTATACTATGAATATGAATAATTGAGAAATTATTTTTCTCTTATGATATATTTTCTATTTATTTTGTACGGTAAAGAAATCATTTTACTCTTCTGATATAATTGGTAGTTATATTGTGGGTTAATATGAATGTTTATAATTGGATGAAGTGATTTCCTTTTACTCCTATATATGTTAGGATATGTTGTGTTGTAAATGGAGTGACTGAAATTTCATGATTGAAATGTATATTTTTATTTAGTTTTAATGAATGAATTTCTTTGGTTATTTATATGTCCAAATATTTAGTGTGAAGTAATTGGAATAACTGTATATTAAAATATATATTACAACTAGATTAAATTATTGATTCACAAACACAGAGGTCTTGCTTTTAATTTTCATGTAGTGTATTAGATGAATCAAAAACCTTGCTTAAGTTCTTACACATGAACATAACTTAATTTTAGTTACCATATTAAGTATTGGAATATTAAAGTAATTATTTTAGTATTACAATGACTATTTTTCGCTGAACCACAATGCCCTCTATAATATTTTTATTAATTGATCTTTCTTGCTCCAATAGAAAAACAAAGTGATGAAGAATTAATAATTAAATGTGGAAAACATTACATTTTTATTTTATTATGAATATAATAAGTTCAAATAAAATAGAGTTTCGCATTAGAGAGGGAAACATTCTCTAGTGGTAGCAATAAGTTTTATGTATGAACAACTCATAAATATTAAATGTTGTGACTATAGAAAAGATAGTTAAGAACATAGATTTCTAAATAAAGACATCCCTTATTTAGTAATCTCTTTACTACTTTAAATTTTATTTGTAATTTATAGTTTCAAAAAAAAATTATTTCTTTACAATCCGTGCTCAGTACATAAACAAATCACTACAATTCAAATACTTCCTCCACAATCTGCTTTATAGTTAATTTTTATTGTTGTAATCCGAGCCAATCTTGTTATTCTTCCTATTCATCATTGCTTTATTTCTACTAGTTGTAGTCAAACTTGTGGATTACCGATGTTTTCGAGAGCCCGTGATAGGAGCTGCCCCTGTCATATAAATTCCTCATCTCAGATAGCTTTAAACTATCTCGTGCTTAAGTAAATGTAATGGAAATGGGTAATGTGGATTGTGATGAAGGGGTGGAGCATTCAATGAGTAAAGACCTAGGGTTAGACTTTAATGGCGCCCCTGCTTCTCCTGCTCCTCTAAAGTTAGATGTGTTACCGTAGGCACCTATGCATCATGCTTCCGCTTCTTTGGTGTCTCTGCCAGGCGCCCAAAATTCAGCAAGTAAATAGATTTCTATCCACTGACCAGATTAATTTGACTTTTTTTGTTTTTTGATTCATGTTATTCTGAAACCTTTGTGTGCCTGCAGACGAAGGATTTGAAATGTGCAGCCCAAATAGGCTCAACCTCAAGAAAGTGCCTTCTGAGATTTGCAACCCTAACGGAAATGACGATGTGCAGTTGATTTTATAGGCGAGAAAGGATTGCTGAGGATCAGAAATGAACAAGAGGACCATGTTGTTAAAAGGAGGCACAGATTGTCAGCAGAAGAGTCTGCTTATTTGGAAAAATGCTTCAAAGAGAACCCTAAAATTAAATGCGTATGTGTACTTTTCACCATTTAATAACATTTTGTTTTATTGTATGTAACTTATCCCTTTCTTAATCGCATAGCCATCAAAGTTTTATATATAAACCCGGTAAAATATTTCCTTTTATTGTTGGGACTATAAGAACAGAAGATTCAATAGATGATAGACAGTAACTTGTTTTTATTTGATACCCTTATCAGTCAAAGTTTTTTAATAGAGATTTTCATTTGCTTACTGTCATAAATTGTTTGATCTGCCGTTCCTCCTCAAAGATCTATATGCTGTTTGTTATATTTAGGCCACAGAAATTTACTTGTTAATGTTGGCTCTGATTTAGTTTCAGCTTTTTGTTTCAATCTATTAATTGTTACTTCTAGAATCCACCCAGATATTTAGAGAACCAACTGTTAAAAAGGATATTGATTTTAGGGGTAGATTTTAAGATCACCGCTGGAAATCATTTCCTACATATTGAAAATTAAAACCGAAATTGCTTTTACTGAATATTACAATCCACTCGTGATTATGATAGGTAATGTTCATGGTTTTGTTTGGTAGAGATCTGTTTTAATTCTTCAAATGTGTTTTGTGAAATAATGTAAGTCATTCTGGAATGAAGGAATATGAAGATAAATTACATAGATTATTTTGTACAAATATCATTCTTAAATTCATTTTGTTATTCAATATTTGAATACAAATTCATATTAATCTTTTCAGTATCATCATGTTGATATCTGAATACAAGTAAGAGGTATTTTTGACATAAAAATTTAAATGGTGTTATAAGTTAACTGGGCTTAACTTTGGGGAATCCCAATGGTTAAGCATGTTTGAGTTGGAGTAGTACTGGAACGTGTGACCTCCAAAGAAGGCCCAATGCTTCACCTCTATCGCCTAGACACAATAAATGCTAACTGAACAATTCATTTTCATAAAAAGATAGATGCTTATGAATTACTATTTATAAAATATGCATCAATAAATCTGACTAAAAACCTATACGATTGAATCTCACAAACTGATGGTGATTACAATCTTTTATATCATACCTATAAAAGATGGATTAATAATATCCTATCGCTCAGTGGAACATTCTTTTAGTTGTTTAAAATATCAGTACATACGGTCTCTGTATTTATTTTATTTTTGTTTTTGTGTTTACAGAGCCGAAAGGAAGCCCTGGCCAGGCAGCTAAATATCAGCCCTCGACAGTTGCAAGTTTGGTTTCAAAATAGGAGGGCAAGGTAATAATCTCACCCATATACTAATTCATTTCATCATATATCATAGAGTTATGAGTAATACAATACCAATTTATTTTAATAAAACTTGCAGGGCCAAGTCGAAGAAAATCGAAATGGATGGTAATGTGTTGCAGAGAAACATCAAGAAATTAAGAAAGGAAAACAAGAGACTCAAGAAAGAGTTGACAGAAATGAAGGCTCTGAAACAGGTAACGGAAACACCATCCGCATCGGACACTAGTTATATTAGGGAAATATCTTGCTTCATACTCTGAGTTCTTTTGAGCATTTTATTTTCTTCAGTTTGTTCAAGCGTATTGGTCTGTATTGGTTCTACGTCGGCGTAATTTATTTATATTTTATTTTTCAACACATTTAGGGTTTTTAAAGCTAATACTTTTTCCTATTCTAATTATTTTTTTTTTTTTTTTTGTATACTTACTTAAGGAGACTGAGGATGAACATGTTCCGCCATTGCTCGGCACAAAGGACTTCAGCAGGGATGAATTTGGAGCAGCAGATGTCCTTTCGATCCTTTTCAGGATGAAAGATCAATGGTGTGAGTTAAAAAAGTGTAATTTTTAAGTTAGAATGGAGTGAATTCCTTTTATTATTATATATGACACTATATGTTATAACATAAATTGAGTGAGTAGTGTTTCATGATTGAAATGTATATTTTGATTGCAATTAATATACTTTGTTGGTTTACAAACACACAACATTACTTTTATTTTCCACGTTGTGTATTAGATGAATAAATGGAGTGAGTGACGTTTGATGATTGAATGTATGGTATGATTTCACTTAGATGAATTCCTTTCTTTATTTACTGTATATGTCCAAATATATATATTTGAATTAATCGGAATGTGTTTATATGAAAAAAATATTTATTGCAATTAAATTAGTGTATTGGTTAACAAACACACAGTCTTACATATATTTCTCATGTGGTGTATCGGTTGAATCAAAAATGTCTTATAGGTGAACATAATTAATTTTAATTACCATATTATTCATTGGAATAATAAAGAAATTATATTACTCTTATGA